>CAOKZL010001942.1:0-263172 GCA_948472985.1 Iguana delicatissima | reverse complement strand
TAGGATTCAGTCTTCATTTAGCAGAGTTACACAGAGAAACGTTTAAAAGCTTGTCAAATGACTTGTGGCTTCAGATTGGCTAATGCAATAAACACAAACACAGGGAGCTTTGGATAAAAGACTTAAAAAGACTTTACTCATGGCTTCTTCATTTACATCTGTATTGAGAACCTGCTACCTGTCTAACTAGTGAATAGGAGAATCTTCGGCTTTTAACTCACCATCCTTCTCGATGGACTCGAAGCATGCGAAGAGTTCAGAGAAAGCAGCCATGGGAACAAAGAGAAGATCAGAGAGAGAGAGGGAGCAAGGAGGGGTCTTAACTTTTATAAGACCAATGACCCAAGCACAGTCCTGGGTCACATGATCTGATCACCTGAGAACCAAAGGTATTTATGATCATGCAATAAAAGACAGAAAAGGCAAAGGGAGCCCTATCTGGCTATTGCCCACTTGTCCTAACAACAAGATGGGGGGAGGAGAGAATGCTGAGATTTCCCAACAATATTAACCTATAACGGCCCCTGCTGGCTCAGACCAAGGCTCAGGCCATGCCACCATCCTATTTCTAACAGCAGCTAGACAGATGCTACCAGAAAGCAGGGCAAGAGGTTAGCAGCCGCTGACAACTGTCCCAGAGTACCTAGTCTCATTTCAGAGGCATACTACCCCTGAATAGTATTTAGCAATCGTATCTAAAAGAGAAACCCATACATGTAAGTCCTCATATGCACCTCATTTTATTTTAACCACTGACTATAAGAAAAAGCGGAGTTCTACAGCTCTGACCCTGTAGGAGTCGGACGGTGCCAAAAACACAAAAGGCTGATTACACAGTGCTTAGGCTACGGTTGCACCAGCACATAGTTCCAAGATCTGCCCCATACATGTGCAAACAGGCCTTGCGCCTAATGGAACACGTTCTTCACTCCACAATCTGACAATGATGTTCTCTGATTAGCCATTGCTAGCTTTCTTTGCAGAGAACCAGCAAGGTGTAGTGGGGTTTGAGCATGGTCTATGACCTTGGAGTCCAAGGTTCAATTCCCTGCTCAGCCATGGAAACCCACTGGATGATCTTGGGCACATCACACACTCTCAGGCCCAGAAAACCCCATGACAGGGTTGTCCTAGAGTTGCCATAAGTCAGAAATGACTTGAGGGTACACAATAACAGCTTTCTTTGCATCCATGGTACTTCGTCATTCAGTACACACTAAATCTGTCCAACCCCTGCTTCTTCACCCCTGAATCCCCCCCCTTTTAAAATGTAGTGGGGCACTTAGACTCTAATGCTAATGGACTTTTCCCCAACTCCCATTTAAAATCTAGGAGGCCAACCAATGCAATATTTGGGGCCCCTTCTGCAAGGCTGTGGCTATGGAAGGTGTGGGCGTTGCTCCCCCAAATAAGATTTTCCCCCTTAGTGGAATTCGCCTTCAGTCCCAAATGTCTAGCACTGCAGCTACTGAAATCTTCAGTTAATCATTTAGAAATACAGTTTAAGCATCCAAAGAAAAGGAGCAGTGACCAAAGAAATGTGACCAATAGCAAATAGTGTTCCGGATGTGAACCATTTTCAATGTTTCACTCTCTAAAAATTTGGGGACTAAAGAAAAACTTAACTGGGACAGCAGAATTTGTATTTGAGGGGCCAGTGCACTCAGTTTGCACCCACTCTCTGCCTTCCTGTTCATTATACTGAGTAGGACCTTGGGCTTCTGTCCCAAATTCTGGGCCTGACAGCACCAGTCTTTGAAACTAACAGGCAAGGTACAAATCAAACCAGGCACTTCTTTTCCACTGAACTTTCTTAATTACTTCTGCTGGCTGAAAGTGAGGAAGAAGAGGACTCTGCTTTTACTGCTTCAGAATTCCACTGAGGTATCCTTCTCTTGTTTCCTCACTGTACCACCTTGAATGTATGTATAGGTGCAAAACCTCAAAGCAAAATTTTGTACTTTAAACAAAAATACAGAAGTGGAACAAATAAGTTACCTGGGACAAAAAATACCAGCACAGGCATATTTTAGCACACTGATTAGCACAGCATTCTTAGGTATATTTCTCAGCTGAAAGATGGGGTTCTGTGTAAAATCGGCAGAGCAACACCATCTTTCAATCTGGAAAAAAGGTGTGTTCGGGGAGGGAAGAGAACACTCATAAGCATTACAAATTGCCTAGAGTAGTTGATGTCTCTTGTGGGAGGATTGTCTCCCCAGTTACATCCTGGAGGAATCACCAATGCTGACATTCTGGGAAGCCAGCCAAGGAGATAGGATTATTTTTATAAGCCTACAAAAGCACTTGGGATTCAGGTGAATGGGGCCCCATGTATAAACTGCAGATGCATGGAATACTTTGGGGCAAAGGTGGGTGGAAAGTTTGAGAACAGGATAACAGCTTGTTGCCACCACCCAGCCTGGCAAGAAAGTCTTGAAGAAGTTACGTGGTTTTTCTTCTTCTGCACTGTTTGGAAGTCACTTCTAAATTTCCTTCATCCCCACAATCACTCTGAAGGGACATTTTGCTGCCAGCAGGAGTTAAAATCAGCAGATTTCTCACTTCTCTTTTCCTTTCGGATTGATCAGCATTACTCTCCCTTCCCTGCTAAATTCACTGAAGTCATTCTTGTCCATTATTCTGCCTCATATCCAGATGTAGGCTGCTCTTGCTGAATTCCTCAAGAATGTAAAACAAGTTAGGTGGTAGCAGCAGAAGGGCAAGCAGGATAATATTAGGCTCCAAGGGAAAAGAACAAAGCTGCCTGCTGTAGCTCTCTCCTGAATCCACTAATGAATGAAAGCAAAAAGAAGGAGGCAAAGAACTCCCAGCCCTTGGAAGCCCAAGGCAGGCGGGTGAGCTAAGAGTTCCCAGATAACAGCCCTTGGAATAGCTAATAGGAGGGTGACAGACTCAAATTGTTGTTTGCTCTTAATTAAGTAAGCAAGAACGGCTCTGCCACCTCCCCTGACATCCTAGGCAATAATTTCAGGGGCACAGCATTCTCCCTCCTTTTCCTCTTGACTTCAGCAAAGTTACATTATGTTCTCTCACTGGGTTGTGACCCTTAGAACCAGAACTGGGACAGAATTTGGAAGTCCTATCTCAAATTATTCTTCCCATATCAAGTTCCATCTAGGATCAATCTCAGTACAGAAAAGGAGAGTTACCCAAATCAGCGTGTTATGGTCTTCCTCTGGCCCCCCTAAATCTGAAGAAAATGTGCAGCGAAGCCAGAGTTCTTTTCATTCAGTAAAGAAAACAAGAGTGAAACTCCAGCAAAACAAAACAGATAACAGAGCTACCATATAGACCAGCCAGTCATGGAAACTACATGGAACAAATGAGCCCAGGGGACTGAGCACATAAAAGGACACCGATATACCCTAAAGACAAATACACCAGCAAGCAATCTGCATTCCACCTCTGTAGTCTGTCAGCATGCCAGTTTACACAGTCAGCAGATAACTAGTGTCCCCATACCCCATTAGAACTTCTGAAATTTACTGAAGTTGTCCTCTTAATGACACCATTAGGTTCAGGATGTATTTGGCATAAGTCTCTGAGAGGCCATCTTCAGTTCCACTATGGAACTCCCTCCCAAAATAAACTCATCAAAGTCTGGGCCTGAACATCTTTCAGAGGCATTATAATAACCCTCTGAGTGGGAGTTCAGTTAGAAAATTTGAATGAGACTGGAATTTGAACAAACACTGATTTCACACTGGGTGTTGTTTCTATCCTCTGTCATTCTGCTTCATTCTGAAGCTTCAGAATAGGGCAGGTTGTACATCCAAATTAATGCATTAAAAGTGCAAGTTACAAAAAATAAATAAAAAGATTTCTGGCTGCAATCAGAAGATGATACATTTGACAGCTTCTTAAGCCCGATTCACAGTTCATAATTACAGCACTATCATTCCACTTTAACTACTTGCTCTAAGTACCAAATTTCTTGCTGTTATGTGCCTTCAGGTTGACTCCAACATATGGTACTCACATTCTAGGGTGCATGAGTGAAAGCATCCCACCTAACAGAGCAGCTGCACAGACCCTCCCATCAGCAGGAGCTCACCACCAAAAAAAGCTTGCTTCAGCAAACAGGTTGCTGAATATAGGTAGGTGCTAGATGGCTCCTGCCTTTGCACCAACTCCCAAATACATCTAGCCACTTTAAAAATGGCCTGGGCATAAGTCACAATCTGTTTCCAGTGAGTTGTGACAAGTAGTTCATGTTTGAGCACCATCGTTCTGTGGCTACAAAGGCATATTCAACCTATATTTCTCATCTCATGCTTCTGTATTGATTGATTTATCTCACATTTGCTGTCTTCATTTTTTGCAGGCACTCTAATGCTGGGCGAGAATTTAGGAAGGAAGGCAACTCACTCAGGAGAGAGGAACAATTCCAGAAGACTATGAGGAGTTCCTACTTTTTGCTAACAGATTGTCTTTCTGGCGTGATGATCCAGTTCCTACTGCTTTTCCACCTCCTTAGCCCCCTGCCTGACAACCCCTTCCCTACATTTCTACTCACAAAAATAAATAACATCTCCCCAGACAGTGGCTTTGCTTTTCCTGTTGTCGGGGTGAATGGGATGAGAGGTAGAGATTTATGAGGAGATGCAGTTTGGGGAATGGTTGTAATTTTAACCCACAATTGCAGACTTTGGGACTGGAAACAATTTTCTTATTAGTTTCCCTGGGCTCACCCATCATTTTTCATCTCCCACTTCCCTTCTCCCCATTTCCCTGCTGTGTCCCATTCATCTGCCTTCCCCTGCAACTGAACTCAGCACAAGCGTATCTGCAGGCTGTTGAGAAACACTTTCCTTGGCATCACCACACCTTCTCTTTTCGCCAGAGACAACCCACCCGATTGCTCTTTTCAGGATGTCTGAAGCAGGAGGACTGGCACTCCTGGGTCCCAAAGCAAGCACCAAACCCCTTCCTATTTGCTTGGAGCTGCAGTTGGAGGGGCATCACATCCTGTCTGATCTTGGAATCCAAGAAAGCTCAGCCCTGGTTAGTTCTGGGATGGGATGCTGCCAATGAATATCAAGTGCAGTAGACTATATTTAAAGGAAGGAACTGGCAAAACCACCTTGCCTAAAAAAATCCTATGAAATTCATGGGGTCACCATAAGTCAACAGGTGACTTGAAGACACATACACAAACATATACACACACAAATACACACATAACCTTTTGGAGGTTCTGAGCCCTGCAGCTAACCACTTGCCCTTTTTGGCAGCCTCTGCCAGAAAATCAACAGAGAGGCAGGCAAAGGGGCTGCTGGATTTTTGGTGCTCTGCAGCGAAGTTCAGACATCATTTTAAAAACAAATGTTGTGAAAATTTCACCCAAGGGTTAATTTCAGCCATTACTGGCTTTTGAACTGTGGCTGGGCTAAAGGCAAGCAAAACTTGATTTCACAAAAGAAATGGAGGCTATTATTTTATATACAGAGGGACCCTGCTGAGGACATTACCTATGACTAAATAGCACTGATACAAGCTTTGGAAAATGTGTAACCAAGTGGCAGAATTCCTTTTATGTTCTTGTTAGTTTGCACTGATCATACAACAGTCTCCCCTTATCCCAAGACCCCTCTGGATACTTGAAACCATGGATAGTACCAAACCCTATACAATAAAGTTGACAAAGCCCTTCTCTAAATCTTTTGCATCTCTCTACGGTCCTTGCGAAGCTAGGGGGCTACTTCCAATGATGCTACAGCTGCTTCCTGTGTTGGTGCTGGCAGAGGGGTAGTGGGGGGGCAGGCAGGCAGGCAAGGTACAGGTGGCAGGACCTAGAGCACATGGCATGGGTGCCATTGCCCAGATGCTGGGGGATGGATCAGGGCAAAGGGTGGGAGGGAGAAAAATGAGTCTGTGATGGAAAAAAATGCAGGTGCCTGGCCACAGGAACCCTGCCTGAAAATTTTGCAATTTTCCATTTAATATCTTCAGACTGCAGTTGACTGCAGGAAACTGAAACTATGGGAAATGAAACCATGGATAAGGCAGGACTACTGTATTCCAAAACAACAATAAAACCAATCAGTGACTCTTCCTGCCTCCTTTTCAAATTATCTTTTACTATCATACCTTTTCAGGTATGTCCCCCCAGCAAGACTGCAACCATTGTTGCCCATGTTCCTTATCACAGTCTCACTCAAAACCAGTTCTCTCCAGAATGTGTTGGGCTACATATCCCAGCATACATAGCCACCATGGTGCCACATTGGCTATGGTTACTGGAAGTCTCAATCCAACACATTCAGAAGGTGTCAGGTTAAAATGAGTTGTTGTATTATCTTCTAGACCCTAGCTCTGCCTCCTTGGTACCTTCCCTATGGCATGAGAGAGAGACAGAGGCCATTTCTGCACTAAGCTGTTATAGCACGATGATTCCACTTTCAACATCCTATGGAATCCTGGGGTTTGCAGTTTCGGGAAGGGCCAGGCAGCCGGAGACGAGAGAGAGAGTGAGTCTTGCTGCACTGAAATTGTACCCATCATTTCTTGTTTCTTCTGCCTTGAGTATCACAAGATACTCTCCCATATTCTGCCATATGAGCCTGCCCATGCTCTGAGATCTTCAGGGAAGGCCCTTCTCTCTGTCCTCCCCAGGAGAAGGCCTTCTTGGTGGCTGCTCCCAGCATCTGAAACTCCCTTCCAAGAGAGGTTAGATTACATCCTCCTTGCTGTCTCTCTGGAGGCAGATGAAGATTTGTTTTGTTTCAGCAGGCCTTTGAAGACACATTGCTCAAGGTGGAAAGGTCTCATCTAATGTGCTGCATTGTCTATTTGTTGTCTTCTTTTTATGTTTATGTTTTTTTAACTGATTTTAATTTCAATTTCAGTGATAGTTTAGCTACATTTTTAAATTTTGTATGATGAAAATTTTTAACCGTATTGAACTTTTGTAAGCTGCCTTGAGTCCTGAGCTGTGGAGAAGACTGGATATCAGTCACAACAATAGTAATAACACTTGGAGAGCCAGCATGGTATAGGGGTTGGAGCATTTGACTACAACCCCGGAGACTAGGCTCAGCTATGGAAACCCACTGGGTGACCCTGGGCACATCACACACTCTCAGCCCCCCAAAAATCCATGAAAGGTTCCCCTTAGGGTCACCATAGGTTGGAAATGACTTGAAGGCACAAAACAACAACAACAACAACAACAACAACAACAACACTCAAGCTACTTGTATCCCCTGACAGATCCCTTGATAAATATCTCTGTCTGCCTCTTTGTTTCATAAGCTGCCGCTACTGGAGCGCCTTAGTCCAAAGCAGAAGAAATTATCTGGGATTTACTGGTCTTTCTTCCCCCTACCCCCAGGCCTGCGGTCCCTGCACCTATTACAGCAACCATCCATGCTTTCTTCACTGAGTAGGGGCCTGCTGACAGCTCTACTGCTGTGAAGGAAAGGGACTCTCCACACGCTCAAGGACACTCTGTCAAGTACCCTATGTGTTCCTGATGGCAAGGGAGAGAGAAATGGCAAGGGAGAGGCTGAGCTCCTGCACAAATGAAGCCTTCCCAACCTGCCCTCACTCTGCACCTGCAGCCCCATGCAACACTCAAAGCAGCTTGGCTTTCCCAGGGGCCGGCCCTTTCACAGTCTTCATCCTCAGCCATCTGTTGCCACTCTAGCTCCCCCCTCAAGACAACCTCACTGACCCCCCTCCTCCTCCTCCTCCTCCTCCCCACTCACAGTTCAAGACTGGCCTTTCTGCTACAGCTTTTTCCTGCTCCCTTCCTCACCTAAAAGTTGGAATCAGCCTGGACTGGAAAGGAGAGTTGGTGGGCAGCCAAGGCACTGGGGAGGCACTGGGAGGGGTGGAGGGGTGGCTTGGGATGCATCTCTGGCTGCAGGCGCACATTGCCTTTCCTTATGTGCTCGGGAACAGATTTGGAAGAGCCTGGAGGAGCGGGTGGGGGGAGGTGGTGGGAGAGGCAAAGAGGGAGGGAATGGAGCAGAGGAAATACGCAAAGAATTTGCTCGGCTCTTTGCCAGCAGGTCAAAGTAACAAAGACTTTATTGTTTATATTGGATCCCAGGAGGTACCATGAGGCGCATATAGCACAGGGCAGCTTCCCAAGCCCAACAACATAGGCTCCTTCAAGGAAGAGGACCAAATTACCTACCCCCAAATCTCACACACACCCCAAAAACAGGACATTTTCCCGCACCCCTATATTTTCTTTTTTCCCTTCCTTTCCTTTCCTTCCATTCTTCCTTCCCTTTATTTTCTCTCTCTCACTTTCTCTCTCTCTCTCTCTCTCTCACACACACACAGAGCTAATCTTCTTCAGTCATGTCTAGAGCAGAATAAAACGGCAGGATCTACCCGCCTATAGACACTTCTACATAATGTTTTCCTCTCCTGCAGGCCTGACCCAAACCCCAGACACCTCTAGGAAGTGCCCCACTCCTCTTTCCCCTGACCACAAACCTATCCCATGAGCCGGCTCACCCACCCTTCTCCCCACAATTGTTTTCGCTCTCCCTCTCCTAGCAGACAGATTCCCTCCCCAAACCCATAGCCACAGCCGTTTTATTCACCACAGAAAATAAGCTGTCAAACAGATGTGTGCAATGCAAGACATCTGGGGGCCCTGGGCTGGAACAGGGAACAGGGAAGGCCCAGCCAAGGAGCTGGAGAACTTTTTAAAGGCACCATGGCTCAATTTGCTACACTGCTGTTAAAGACAAGGGGATATTTTCTCTGCCAGTCTTTATTAGTGTCCTTATCCTGCATCTGAAGTTAGGAGAAACTAAGCACAATAAAGAACAGAGGCAAAAAAAGCCCATTCCCAGTATGTACTTACATCAAGAATTTTCATAAGGTCCCATCCCACACATACATAACCCCTGAAATCCACATCCCCAGTTCTCCTCTGAAACACATCCCCTGTCCCTTCTATTCTGAATGCATCTCTGATTGACCACTCTTGATAGCTGAATATGGGCCATGACAGGCCCATGCAAAGAAAGAGTTCACTTCTCCCTGAAGGACCACAACCAGGAAAAGGCTCAGCAAAACTTAGAGAAGTGGACTTCATCAGAGGGGCAGAGACAGATGAGGACATTTGGAAGCTTACTTTGAAACCCCAACTTTGAAAGTGGAAGCTTCTTAAGCTAAATAGATTAGCAAGCCAGGTTTGTAGGTATGGGGGAGATAAGGATACTCCCTCCCCCCACAGTAAGAACTCTGGGCCCCAAAGAACTTTTTCTCCAGTGCTCAAATGTCTAGCATTGCAGGGAGTGAAATGATGAAAATCATTCACACCTAAAGCTCTTATATTTGCTTCATTTGCATTCTCTTCCACACTTTGCCTGCCCCCCTTTTTTTGACTGCCTTATCTATATTTCTGAACACTTGACTGAATTTTTAAGTTACTATAATACCTGAAATTTAGGCACAGAAGAAAATTTCATGGGGAGAGACAGAAGTGGGGTGAGGCAACAACCCCCCCCAATAGATACATCACAGTGGCAAGCCTATATTATTTAATAAAATGGGAAAACTAAATTCCCAGATCCTCTTCTTTCCCAGGCAAGGCGTGGGCTGTGAGGCCCACTTCTTATATGGGGACAGTGATGTTTCCCACAACACAACTTCAGAAATGCTCACCATCCCAATATCCTTACAGTGCAGTAAAGACAATGTTCATTCCTTGAGCTGTGAATCTCAACTGCCACCACTACTAGTCCTGACTGCCTCTCCTTGAGCAGGAGCTAACTGATAAATTATTTGCTCTCAGAGGCGAGAAATTCGTGTTTCTCCCATTGTTTCCTGCCTCTGTGGTGGCACAAGCATAGGCCCTGGGTTACCAAAACATGCTCTTCTTAGGTCGGCGAGGAGGGTTAGTTTTTTGGCAAAAGGCAAGTAGCATTGTGAAATTCAAGAGGATTGATGGAGGCCAAAAAAAAAAAAAATGCAGGCTGAGCAGGTACAGACGACCTCTTGCAGTGGTCCACCCTGAGAGAACCTACTAGAGGGCTAATACTTCATTTCCAGTTAGTTGTAATTCTGTAATTCAGAAGATGAGATGATGTGATTCATGGCAAAACACAAAAATTTGCTCCTGAACATACTCAAATCAATCTGCAAAAAGGGAGCATAATGCTGACCTGTTCCAAAAGAGAAGCAGAACACTTATGAATCAGTAACAAAAACTACAGCTGTACTGAACAGATACAATCTGCAGTGTGCCTTGTTTTTTGACCCTTAGATCATGGGAAACTAAGGTCTCAATAAAAGAGTCAGTCAAATGAGAAGACAATGAGATGGAAGGATCCTGAGATGGGAGCATACATTTTCTCATTCCAGATTAAAGATGAGATGTCATATTATGAATGCTTGGCTATTTTTTGTTCCTCATTTTTTAAAAAAGCAAACATAGATATCCCAAATTCCCTGTGAGATTTTTTTTTTCCAGGTGAAAATTTCTGCTCAAAACAATCAAAAGCTGCCAATTGCCAGACAAAAAGCTGCTAGTAGTTGTAGAAAGAAAAATGTGTTTGATCTCCATCACAAAAAATCAGGGAAAAGGTAGTGAGGGATGGAAAGGTTACTGCATACATTTTTAGTTCTACCTATCTCCTTTCAGAAGAAAAAGAAGCCAGAAGAAAGGGTTATATATCTTCCACATCATATCAAGTATGCCTGTGAGCCTCAAACAGTCAGAATTTGTGGTCCTTTCCAACTCTATGATTCTACACCTGAGGAAGCCTCACGAATCTCAAGTTCTGTGGACTCAGGATTAGCCTGTCATCCCATCACTCACACACAAGAACTCTGCTTTTTCCTCTCTCTCCTCCAGCTGATATGAATGGGCACATAACACACACACATGCACACACACACAATTGCAGGAGAGGAGTGTTATTCTAAGCACATGCTATGGGATTATTTTTATTATTAAAACAATCCGTGCACCCTGCCATCCTTTTGACACTAAAGCATTTCGTGAGAATTCTTAAACCAGAGAATTCTCCTTTGAAGGAAGAAAGCGGGGGCATGCTTATCAGTCCCTATGCCACCCTGCAACCCACCCACTCCATAACAAACCACTGAAGTCTTTAGAAAACAGAGGGCTTTCCAAAAGCCTAACCTTGCTTGCTGATCTGAGCAGCCTCAGGTAGTTGTTAGGATGTCATTCCCAGAGAGAAGAAAGCACAGGCCCTGTGGAACAACAGTGGGGGAATTCTTGCAGGGCTTTGCTTTGGCCATCTAGAGAAGCAGAGTTTGGGGAAGTACAATTAGCACCTTCCTCACATCCAGTGCTAATTATCATGTAACCTGCCCTCTGGTTTAAAGGACATAATCATGTATATTTACCCCATAATTATATTGTAATGAGTGTATAATTAAATGGTTGAGGGGAGAGGGAGAAAGCAAGTTGCTCTAAGGGCTGAGAAACAGGATACAAATAATCACTTCTACCTAGGCAAGGGGTTCTGATGCAGAGCAAGGTTTTCAAGGGCCCATTTGTCCCTAGTCATCAGAAGGCCTTTCAGATCTCTTTTTAAGGAGTGAAGAAGCAGAGCCCGATGTACAGACTGCCTTCTTGCCATCTGGTGGCATCCTCCAGCCAGGAGCTTTGACGTACCTCAGAACCTCCAGAGTGCAGTGAAGCCAATCCCACCCATCCCCTACAGCAGCCTGAAAGGATTTTGAAGAAGGGGAAGGAAAGAAGTGTTTCTGGCACATCTCCATGGGAAGGGAAGGTAGAATCATAGAATCTTAGAGCTGAAAGGGACCAATCTAGTCCAATACCTGCCATGCAAGAATACACAACTAAAGCACTCCTGAAAGATGCCTCTGGTACTTGGCACTCTGGGTTAGCCTGCCTGCCACCAAGTTGCCATGTCACCTTAAGGATGTTTCTGCTCCCCCTCACCTTTCCCAGCCATGAGGAGCAGCATATTTCCTTGCATTCTGCCAAAATGATACAAAGAAAAGGCAAAGGGTGCAACATGCTGAGAGATGACTAGTGTAGCGGGAGGAGAAAGAGCCTGCTGAGACAGCCAGCTCTCCTCCATTCTTCCACTGTGCTAATGACAGGGTTAGTAACTGACAGACGTGTAACTGCAGGGCAGGAGCAACGGAGCGCAGAAGGAAGCCATCCCTGACTTTTGACCCAGGGCAACCCAGTCTGCCATTACTAATTAGCCAATAAAAGAGGAGCTCTAACTTCCTGATCCCCCAAGAAAGACCGATCCTACCTCCTTGGCCTCCTGCAAGAGAAATCCCAGCAGGGAGTAGCAAACAGGCAGACACCAGATAAACTTGGCTTTATTTGGTAGAGATGACAGTGCAGCTACTGAAAAGTCTCCAGCTGGTCTCAGAAACACAAGCACATATCAAAGGTGTAGCTTTTAGCTCCACTGAGACTTTTTTGCCATACTGACAACACAAGCTTCCTCTCATAACACCATCTCAGAAATGACTGCTTTTCCCTCCCATGTACGTGGTTACAGCGCTCTGCTAAATTCTTAAGAGATGTGCTTGGCTCCCATAGGAATGGACATTTCTGACTTGCGAAAAAAAATCAACTTGTAATCAAAAAGGAAATTGGGGGAGGAAGATTTAATATTCTGAATTTACTCCTGGATGAAAAATACTTTGGGTACTCATGGGTAGGCACAAATAGAAGCTGTCTCCCATCTGGTTTCAACTATTCTGGCCAATAAAAAAAGAAAATTAATTGTTTAAGCAGGGCAGTATAGAGTGAGAGTAAAGATTAAGTACTCAAAAGGAATGAAAGTAAATGTAAGTCTTTTGATGTTATTATGTACCTTAAAATTGACTTTGAGTTATGGCAACCCTCTTACAGGGTTTCCTAGGCAAGGTTTAATCAGAGGAGGTTTGCCATTGCCTTCCTCTTAAGATGAGAGAGTGTGACTTGCCCAAGGTCTCCCCATGGGTTTCCACGGCAGAGTGGGGAACTGAACTCTAGTCTCTCTGAGCCCTGAACAAACACTCAAACCACCACACACTTTCTCTTTTACAGCATTGATAATGCACATCCCAAGTATTTACTGTCACCTTTTTGCTGTGCTTATTTAAACAAGCTAACATCTAACTCAGGAAAGGACAAATGTACAGAATGCTTTTGTGGAATGGTCTTCCGATGGTTGTTTCCCATGTCACACTGGTAAAGTCTGAAGTTTGTTGGTTGGAACAGTGAGGCTGACGCTGGAATGGGAAGCACCCACATGATTCAACTGAACCATATGATGTGGAACATTCATGTGTTACCAATGCGGCGACGAAGTAAACCACAAAGGTAATGTGTAAAAGTAGGCCAAATATTTATCCAGGAACTGGTTGCCTGCCATTTAAACTCATTATAAACAAAATGTTCAGAACTGTGGTCTTCTCTCATTTTCCAGGACAGGGAATGTTCTTTCAGGGTGCTTTTCAAGGACTGTATATGAAACTCAACAATTGACACAGCTTGGAAAAGTTACTTTTTCAGATTGTAAGTGGCCACACTGAATAGGAGCTGTAGTCCACAAAAGTCATTATAGCAAGAGCAGCACTGCTAAAGCTAATACAGACTGCAGTGAGGATAATCTAAGTTACACTATGTCCTAAGCCACATCAACATCACTGTAGTCTTCTCCTGTATTTCAAGAAGTGTTCTAGAAATTTCTGTTTAAAACTGCTGAACTAAGAATAGGCAAATGCTTAGTGTAGATGGGCAGCGGGCAAAACCTGTTCTAACTGAATATCTGCAGGAAAAATGAGGGGGGTGGGGAATTCCTCGCTAGGTTACTGGCAGAGATTGTGGAAACATTAAAGGTATGTTGTGGTTTTGGTTTGAAAAGCTGTGGTTTATGCAGCAGCCTTTACTCAAGTCCAGTACCGTCTCTGTGAATGAATTTCCTTGATTTTCCCCCTTCATTCTGTTTCTCTGATACAACACTCATCATTACTTGGAGATTATTCACAACCTTTCAGAGACTCATCTTCCAAAAGAGGGGGAAAAAAACATTTTGGAGGTTATAGTTGCACTTAGAAGTGGACAGGGTAAATCAGAACTATTGAGAACCAATCCAGCCTCACCCCTTAAAGCTGGAGAGAGAAAAAATGCAAGAATAGAACTTTGACTGCTCCATATTGCTCTTAATAAAATAAATTAAACCTTACATTTGTTAAAGCTAAATAACCTGTACCTGTGTCCACCCTGAATGGTCTCCTCCTTCCTTTGTCCCTACTTCCCATCTCCATCTTTAGTTTTCATAGTACTTTAAATTCACGCACATTTTCATCACCTACTCACATCTCAACCCAGTATAAATGATCTCAATTTTCACAGTTTTTTCCACAAGAGGGAAAAATGGTGAGTGGACACTCACACCCACTCATGACTTGGAGTATCTACTTTCTTTCTAGTATGGACTCTTTTACACTGCTGATTTGTAAAATGTTGATACCACTGCCATAGCTGTATTGTATGGAATACTGGGATTTGTAGTTCTGGGAAGTACTTAGAATTCTCTAGTAGAGCTCTAGTGATAGTGTCTCACCGAACTATAAATTCATGATTCTCTAGGAAACAGCCATGCCCAGTTAAAACAGTATCAAAATCCTATGATTGTGTAGTAAGAATGTGATCTAAAGAAAATGTTAAATATAAAAAGAACCACTTCAAGAAAGTTCTTTCCCTGAAACAAATGGAATCATGTGAGGCTGTAGTAGTGTCTGTTTGCTATGAAATGTCTCCATTAACTCTTCTCTTCTCACACATTTTCACATTTTGCATTATCACCTGCGATAGCCAGAGACTCTCTGGGATACTTCCTTGCCAACAATAGTGCTATATGCCTCAGGTCAAGTCACCTAGTAAAATATATCACAAAGCCATAGGACAAAGTGAGTCATTTTCTACCAGAGGGCAGCTTGGAAAAGGGATTCTGACTCAGGAAGCAGTGGCTAGAGAAGATGATAGCAGATCAATACACTCCTCCACACATGAGGGAGTACTCACACATACACATGAATGCGCATTGCTAAAATTAAGGGTGAAAGTTGGGGCAGTCCTGAATTCAATCCAGAAGACTTCCCTTAGTTTCAGCATATTGTGGCTTCTATAACCTTCTGAAAACAGCAGCTAAAAGGGCCAGTGCATAAGGTAAGTGGGCCTCTCTTAAGAATCAAGCAATCAGAGGAAAAGGGGACAGAGAAGCGGCTATCTCAAGATTCAAAGAGCTTCAAGTAATCCTTCAACTTGAGCCATTTATTCAGTTCACAATATTCAACCCATAATGAAAAATGTCTCTCTTCAATACAGTCATTCTCCCATGGAAGACAGATTAATAATTCCTTTCCACATTTTGGAATCCTACCTGCCCCGGTAATGAAACTCTCAGGTATCACTCAGCAAATGGATTTGTCTGGGAAATCCTTATGCCCAAGGAACTTTGATCTACTTTGGATAGATTGGTATCATGAATCTCACTCCTGTTTCATCTATATGCAGATTAAGACCCCACATGCAGATTGCATCTGTTGGGTACCCTACATGGAGGAATGGAAATGATGCCACTGATCTCAGGAGAAAAAACAATTTCTGTGGGCTGCATTGAATGCTCACTGTAGAATTCTCTAATCTCACACTAAATTAAAATCATACAGTCATAGAATCTTAGATTTGGAAAAGTCCACAAACGTCATCTAGTCTAATCCCCCCCCCGCCATGAATGAGTGCAGAACTACACTCCTCCTGAAAGATGTCCATCCAACCTCTGCTTAAAGATCTCCAAAGATGGAAATCCACCACCCTTTGAGACAATCTATTGCATAGTCAAACAAAAAAGTTCTTCCTATATGCAAACAACTTGGTCCATCTTTCAGCATTTTATTTTCATTGCCACCATCAAACCATGGATGGATGGATCTACTAATGGCTGCTATTGACAGAAGAGCTCCCACCTCCCCTTTTGTGTGGAATATTGATTATTAAGTAACAACCCAGCAGCAAATTTCCCTGTCCTGCGCTGTCCTCCTGGGGAATGATTACAGCCACTAGCAAAATTATCCTGCCACGAGGGGGCACTCTCTGTCCTTCCACAGAGCACAGGTGGGGTAGAGGCTTTGACAGAAGAGCAGAGAGCTGGTGTCAGGGAAAGGACGCAGCAGCAAATCCAGTTCAGGAGGAGGGAGGGGAGAAGACAAAAGGCGGGGGCAAATGGCTGTGAAGAGACAGGTCGGGAGGAGGAGGGAGACAAAAGGAGAGAGCAGGGACCGGCAGGTTGCTGGGAGAAGGGATTAAATCAGCCTGATTTCAATGCATCCACTTGTCTTGGATTGCCCTTTATCATCCTGTCTCTTTGCCTCCTCCACCAAATTCCTGGAGCTGGAGGGGGCCAGTAGTTCACCAGCCTCCCTCCCTCCCCTCCTTTCCTCTCCACCTGTGGAGCGGCTGTTTCTCCATCCCTGGGGGCCTGTTGACACAGATTAGTCTCGGGAGGTCAGGGGTCAATAGCGAACGAGCCAGGGGTCATGGCCTCAACAACTCTAGCAATAATGAGGCACGTGGCAAGGCAGCAAGCGGTGGGGGGAGGAGACTGAGGGAGACTGGCGAGAGCAGAGAGCAGGAGGCAGGAGCAGCCAGAGCAGAGTGATCCCGGGCTCTGGCTTTCCAGGGGAGTGTTGCCTTGCCTGTCCACCAAATCAGCTGCCAATGGAGCAAGGTGCCACTTGCCCCCACTGCCAGCACCACTGCCCAGGGGAAGGAAGGAGACCTGCCCCAGTAACAGCTGATCTAACACTGTTTTATGGAGGTGCTTGGGGTCTTTCCAACTGCTCTTTTCTCATACAACAGAAGAGCTGCTTCCAAGATATATACAGTATATATAGATACAGATGCTTTTAAATGTACAATATTACAATATCGCTATTACTACAATATTTCCCCCCTGTTCCAAACAAACCTATCTCTTCTCTTCCCTCCCCCAATTCATAATACACATTAAAAATACCGCTCTGTCAAACCTCTTGCAACTATAATTTTCATTCTACTCCATGGCATATTGTTACATAATATTTATCTAATTATCCATCCAAAATTAAACTAGATCATTTGGTGGTTTAAATTCACCATTTCTTTGACACATAAAACAAACAAATAGTTTCCATGTGACCTCAAATTAATTTTCTTTTATTCTCATTTTCAAGCAGAGAAATGCTTAGTAGTGCCTCTCTAAAACAGACTCCTCTCCCCGACTATTCAGCTTATCTACAACGGAACTTCATCTCCAAATTTTCATACCTTAGGACATGTTAGCCACATGTGGGTCCAATCCCGTATTTCTTCAACATAATTTTGATATTTCATTATCAATCCAATGTAATTTAAGTGAATAATAGAACAATTTATGTATAACTTTCAATGTATTCTCTCTCACTTGTGCTGATATTGATTTATATATTGAGATTTTACATATTGAGTTCCATTGGATTTTTTTCCCTATTTTTATCCCTAGATCTGACTCCCCATAGTAATCTCAACCCTTTTAATATGCCAAATTTAGTCTCTTGAATTACCCAATATAATTTTGAAACTTGTCCTTTGGTTTGAAGTATCATTATATATTGATTCAGATAGCGTTAAAGCTTCTTTCCTAATAATAATAGGGGATAAGCAGGCGGTTTTTTTCCCCAAAGTTCCAGGCACCCCATTTGTGTCCACTGAGTACAACTGTTTCTATTGTTTCCTGGAAAACTCACCTTGGGCCGTCAACCAATAGCTTGTGGACTAACCCTGTTGTGGCCCCATGTTGGACACCAGTTATCAAACCCTGAGAGCTGTTGTCATTAATTGTTAATCACGGAGGCGAGCTGGTAAGTCAATGGGGGAAACTCTGCAGGGGCCTGGTTAATTGATTCCCTTACACTATTCTATGCTACTCTAAGTCCCATCCTTCTCAGGCTTCTCTATCAATCCATGGACCACCACTGAGTAGTGTTGGCAGAGTAGATAGCACTTTGGACTTGAGTAGGGAGATCTATCCAAATTTCAAAATGTTAACCACAAATCTCCAGTCGGTATCTTCTGATACACTTTCTCTCTCCTTCTATCTCTCTGTCTTATCCCTTAGCCTATTTGACAGGGTTGTTAGGAAGATAAAAATGATATGCGTTTATAATACTCAAAATTCCGCAGAGGAAGGACTATGTAATAATATAATGTAGGAATAGCATATATAATGAATAAAAATTTTATATCTTTCATGAAGCAGGTAGATCTAATTTGAGATGAAAAACCTTTTATTTCCCCTAAGGCTCCCATGTGAGAAGAGTACTGGGTAAGCAGCTGTGTAGGGACTTGGGGGTGAGGGGGATGATTCACCCCGGGCAGCAATGCTTTTGGGCCTCCCAGCCCATAGCCACACCCCTGTGTGCCCTGGCCACGCCCCCTCACACTGCAGCCACACCCCTGCTCATAGTGGCCACGCCCCCTCCGCCCCCTTCCACACACTCTAAGCTCCACCACTGTGGGTAAAGGGCAGTACAAAAGGGGGGGGCACAAACAAAGCCCTCCCCCTCAACTTCACTGCAGTTTTCAAGTACAAAAAAAAACCCCATTCAGGTATACATCAAAACAAAGGCAGAGATACTCACTCACACTCTCAGTGTGCAGGGATAGGGAGAGGTTGTTTAAATCTTCCCTCATGGTCCCAACATGATCTTGGTTTCCAAAGAAGAACTCAGCTGGGACAGAGAGTCTCTCACTCTGACAAACAGAGATGGGAACAGGGTGCTCTCTGGCAGTCTTGGAAGAGCCCAATTTATGGGGCAAGGAAGTTGTAATGGGTATGATTGTCCCTTCAGACCTTCCTCCTCATCAGCTGTGGTGGGAATTTGGCATGACGGGCCAACTTGGACATCTGTGCAAACTGTACAGAGAGCTCGCAGGGGCTGGCATGTAGCTTGTGGTTTGCCCCTTCGTTGGCCTAGTCCATGAAATGGGCAGCATCGGCCCTTATTTAAAAAATAAACAATAAAACAATAAAACAATAAAACAAGGCACTGCCAAATTAAAGAATCCATCAACAGCAGTTACATTGCAAGCAAAATCCTGCTACTATTAAAACTAACAGCAAAAGTACCACTGATTTTGTAACCTAAATATTGACAACACTTTCAGCAAATGCACAGACGAGGCAATGCCTTTGACGAAGCTGATGCAATGCTCATTTATGGACTACAGAATTTTTCTTCATGTAACAAACTCATTTAAATGAGGAATGCCACTGTGCAACAGAAATGGTCAACTGCCACTCTGGGAAAGTTTCTTTGAAAGGGAGGATATAAATCTCAGCAAACAAACTGTTTAGCTTGTGAGTGAAGGATAGGGGGATGACATGCTTTTGCACCCAGCAGCTCAAGAGACAGTTAATTTGTACATACGGTACTGGAAAACTGCCATAGCCTCCAGGAAGGGGATGCTTTCTTTGAAGAGTTCACTCAGGGGAGGTACAAGAGAACTTGATCTTTAGGAAGTTCTGGTTACTGGAGGAAGGAAAAGGAAGGACTGGGAGGTGAAAGGAGAACAGCACAAACATGACTTTAGGGAAGAGAGCCAAATCAGCAGGGAGAGGTAGCCAGGCCTCCCCATAGTGGTCAACCCAAGCTGGATGGTAGAGATGGGGCAAACAGAAAGGCAGTTCCCTGAATCCTCCTGGCTCCTTTCCTAATCATGAAATCATTTCCTTGTTTGTGCCTGGGCCAAGAAGAGAACTCCCACTTTGTGGGTCTTCCCTGCTAGGTTATGCAGTGCCTCAGCTACTGTTACCTTTTTACTAGGACATGACTCATGTTTACAAGTCACAGAGTAGGGTTGCCAGTTCAGAACTGTCCCAAGTCCTGAGGTTTCCAGGCCAAAACCTGAGACCTAAGGATGGTCCCTGATGATACCATCAAGTTTTATGCAGTAAGTACAAACCACAGTTGCTCACTGCTTGTTATGTAAGCATGCGCGCGCACACACACATGCACGCACACACAGAGAGATTTTCCTGTTAGGAGATCAAGACCAAAATCTCAACTAAAGGGGCTATTGCCATATTAAGGTGAAATGAGACTATTCCTTCTCACTTAAGTAGATGGGATATGGAATGGTTAATCTATACTTGCTTCCAGCCAGAAGGTGGTTTCAGAGAGGAGTGGAGGGTGATGCCTGGCACCACAATGACTTGGGGGAAATGAGGAAGCTAAATAAGTAAACGTACAGATCTCCTTAAGAATCTTTGCAAGTTGCAGCAACATACCAGTTAAGCCTGGAAAATTGTAGTAAACTCTTGCTTTACTAACTGAGCTAGAGATTTGCACAGAGCTCTTCCTCTTGCTTGCACCACCAAAACTAGGGAATCTGCACCTTCCTCTCCTGCCTGGAGAAAATCTGGCACCCCAAACACAAGAGGTAAGCTCTATTTGGGCCACTGGGAATAACCCCTATTACTGAGCCCTGAAGATAAAGGAGGGGAAATCCATAATCTCACACACGTACAACCAGGCCTGAAATGATAAACAACTCACACAAGAGTATTTTATTCTTATAAAATGGTGGCCAAATCTATGAGGAGATCAGCAGACAGTCTTGTTGAGATAACTTTTTAAATCAGCATTTCAGGAAAATATTTGAAACAAAATTTGACTGAATTTAAGAAAAAAAAGGCAATCAGAAATATCAAAACTTTAGAAGAAAATATTTTGGTGTATAAATGTTTTAGTTTTAATTTGTTGCCCACCAGATGTTGGCTGGCCCACAGCTTTCCTCACCACTGCCTATACTGCCTTGGACTGATGGGAGTTGCTATACTACACTATCTAAAGGGCCACCCCAATCCTACCCGTTTTAAAAGGTATCAAAGAACATCCAAGTACCTTACCCTCGGTACAAGAGCTGTTATGTAAGATAATCGGTAAATAATTCATCAGAGACTGCTAATGGTGAGCTGGATGAAATGTTAAGAGGTAGAGGATGGGTATTTCTTTAAGACCACTTACTAGTAATGATAACCAAATAGGCATCCTGATACAGGAAGCTCAAGATGTTCTTAACAGATTAAAGAAGGAACTAATTCAAGCAGAACGAAGTATATATATTTTTTGAGCAGTCAAGTCCACAGATGAAGGAAATAAAGGGAATTATATATTGTCTCATCTCATGATTCAGTCTCATGGAATGACAAAAGAAACTGCGGTTGAATATGCGAGTTTGTTTTTGAAAACAGACATCATGCCTCAATCCAGCCACAATTAGGTAAGGGACTTAAAATTCCCATTCATTCAACTGGCAAGTTAACCTTATGCTTAAATGTCTCATGAGATTTAAGTATCCCATAAACAGGGCTTGCACATGACAATTTCCTGCAGGATCAAGACTGTTATGCTTTTGTGTTTTCGCTGTGTTACTGATTTGTTCTGCAAATAAACATGCAAAAGCCTGCACACATGAAACATATTAAATAAAAAACAGCAAAATTCCTGATACATTCATAAACAGGCACTGTTGTCAGAAGCTAACATAAAATCAACAAGGGTGCTTGTTGATTTCATTATGTAAAAAAAAAAACGACTGACTTTCCTGTTCATAAGGATACAAAGTATCCCGTTCTTACAGATATTTTTAATGACAAACGTATCATGTTAATTATACACAAATAACCCAGTTAACCAAGCCTCTGACAAAAAAAAAAAACCTCCTTTCTACAAAATCTTTTACATCCTTTCAGCTCCCTGTTTCCTTCTTGCCCTGTGATTAGCTGCAAGTTTTTTAACAGAATAACAACTTGGATGATAGACGAGGAAGTTTGAAGAAACACAGACATCGAAGGCAACATCACAGCAGTGTGCCCGCAGCAAGCAGTGCAATAAAGCCTGAGCTAGGGAAAAAGAGATTCTGCTCTAGCAGATCCTATGGAAGCTATGAGTCCCTGGCTGCAATTGCCAAAGTAAACAGCAGCTGCCTTCAGAATCCCTTACTGAGCATGCGTGAACAGCAAAAGATAGAGAACAGAGGAAAGCAGATAAGCTGATTCACCAGCTATCCCCAGCATTTTAAAATTTGGTCACCAAAAATGGAAATCATAAGGAAAGTGGAAGTTTCTGGAGGAAAAATAATAATTCCCTGGATATATTTTGGAATTAGCTTTTAAGCGGATTCTAAAAGGTTCCGAATGTTTTTGTTTCCTTATGCAAGGCTTATCGGAGACCTGGTTATTTTATTTCACCTGTCCTTATTAGGAACAGAATGTTTGGGGAAATATGATCAGCTGCTCTTTTTTCTTTTGTGGAGTAGGAACATATCCCTATTCTTTTCCATGATATTTCTGCCTGTGAAAGAAGTAAGGCTCAGGAATACATCTGGATTGTTAACTGTGGTATACTTGTACTAACAACTTATTGATGGACAAACAAGGACATGAAGAACTTTTATCAAAAGTTAGCACTGATTATCCTTCAGTTTTGGGTGAGATAATTCAAACTGGAGACAATAGAATTAAGGTAACGGATCCACAAACAGATTGCAAATCAGAACCTGAAATCTGCCTGCTTCTTTCAAAAGATCTTTCTAGACAAGGACAAAGTACAGTAGTGGCTGTTTTTGGAAATGAAATTCTAATACCTGGAGAGAGTAGTGAGCAAGAAGGATGTGTTCAGGAAAATTTCTCCACCATTTTTTTGAAAAATAACAAATGTAAATTTATATCACAGAAGAGGAAATTTACAAGCAAATCCTAGAGGATGCCAATATGGTTAATGAGCTGAGTCAAAGAAGCTGTGAAAGGTTTTTTAAAAAGCTTCCTTTAAACAGTGGAAGAAAAGGGGAAATTAAGGAAGAGACAAAGACAAGCTTGTCTAGAAAGACAAATGTAACTTACCTTAATGATAAGGTAAACAAAAATGGAAGTTGGGGACTATATTATTAAACAGATTAAGACTAAGAATGAAGACTTCTTTACATGCATCAGAAGTAAGAAACCAACTATGGAGGTGGTAACATTTATCAAAGACTAATGAATGAGAAGATTACTAAAGGAGTTTCAAAAAACTGCAGTGAAATTTTTTACATCAGTTTTTACTGGAAATGGACAGAAAAACATATCTCAGCCACTTTCTCTCCAATTAAGAGCTGCTGTAGAATTAAATTAAATAGATGGGATAGATTAATTCTTGGTTTAGCCAGTAAATTAAAATTGACAAAAGGGGACTGGACAAATCCATGGAGGAGGGCAAGTTTATTTCCTTCGCTATCACCTATGATGGTTTAATAGAAGGCAGTATACAGTGGCATACCAATAATGCAGCAGCATAGCTCATCAACAGGAAGTCCAAAAATGCAGAGTTCTGTTTGACCCATCTCTAGGAGCACACCCTAGAGGGGGGGTCTTGCTTGCTCACTAAGAAGCAAGATCCCCAACCCACACAATAATCAGAACAGCTCAGAACTATGTATTGCTGTTGGGAAAGTCTGTTCTTCACTCCTCTTAGTTGCTGTGAAGATTGGAGCTACCCTGAGAAGGAACAGAGAAGCCTGAGTGAGGTGGCAGAGGACTATTTCACCATTAATCATAAAATCCCCGCAGCGTAATTGTGTGAGCCTATACTAAACAAATGGCAATTGTATCTCTGCATACAAAACACTGAGAATTAAGCTAGGAGGTTGGGCACCTGCATGTGGGTCCCTGATTGAAGGTTTCGAGGAGGCAACTAGCAAGCCATGATTAGAAATAGATGTAATCTAGCAAGACTCTTCTTATGCTCTTTTTTAATATTATTGTTTTTCGTAAATGCAGCTTTTAACAATTTAAATGTTGTCTTCAGGGGCAAATCTGATGCAGCTGACCTACAAAAATCAAGGACACATTATAAAACCTTTGCAATATTTTGATATAGATATTCCCCAAAGACCTATTGATAGCAAAACAATAACTCCTTACCTTTCAGACCGGTTTTGGTGTCTAGGGGTAGGGTAGTATGAAGATAGGAATTCTATTGATGGAAAAATGTGAATGTAAAATTCCTAAGAAAGTGAAATATTTAGGTCTAACTTTTGAAAATCAGAATACTAAGTTGTTTCAGAAGAACTGTATAACAACATTGAATGAGATTAAGCAAGATTTACAAAAGTAGTCTAAACTAAAACGTTCTTTATTAGGCAGGATATCAACTATAAAGATGAATGTTTTGTTCCAAACAGTAACTATTGTGAGTAATGAAGTGCCACTTAAACAACAGCACAAAGACATTTCTAAATTTATCTGGCAGGGGAAAAAATCAAGAGTAAGATTCAACATTTTACAAAACGCAGAATAAAGAGGTAGCTTGGGCTTCCTGACTTAAAATTGTATTTTTATGCTTGCTGTTTAGTATAGCTAAAAAACTGGATTATTTTGAAAAGAGAGATTTGATTTAAGATTTGGTTGGCATGGATTTTTGTGGAATGATAAACTTAAAGTAAATGTTGATTTTTAAGAATCACCATATCTCATATGCCATATTAAGAATCTAGAGTAAATGCAAGTTGAGTTTGCGTGTCAAAATGCCATATGAAGCTCTGTTTAAGAGAGAAATAATTGTCAGAGAGAGATGGTTAATATACAGACATCTTTTATGGATAGAAAAAGACCGAATTCAAATGAAAATGAGTGAAGAATTGTCACAAGAAGGTCATGAGGTTTGATGATTTGCGTATAGACAACTATCTGAACATTTTAAAATGAACAAAAACTTGTTTCATTTTCAAACATCCAAATCAGAAATTGAAGACAGATTGTGTAATCATGATGAACACTTAATAGCTAAAATGTATAAATTAATGTTGCAATTAGAGACAGACGATGAACAGATAAAAGACTGTATGATTACACAGGCAGAAATGGGTCATAACATACAGATAGAACAATGGAAAAATGTACAAGAGATTTGAAGTTTATGTTAAGATCTTAGAGGAAATTTTTGTAAAATGATGTACAGATGATACTTAATGCCAAAAAGATTGTCTAAAATGTATAATGGATCCACTAATATTTGTTGGAAAAGCAAAAAGAAAGAAGGGATTTTTTTCATATATGATGCATGTGTGAAAAAACAAAGAAAATATGGTTTTAATACATCAATCAACAGAAGCGATCTTGGACACAAAAATCAAATTGAAACCTGAATTCTATTTACTGGGACTGATCGGTAATCAGATAGATACGAAGTTTGGAAGAATTACAGATCACAGCTGCCAGATTAATCTATGCTCAGAGATGGAAAGATCCAACTACTCCATCTCAAGAAAACCATATGATGAAACTGCTTGATCTAGCAGAAATGGATAAATTAACTTTTTTGATTAAAGAAGGATTGCTCAGTAGATTTATGATAGATTCGGTCATGTTGATTGTTTATTGGAGAGATCACTGGAGGAGAACTTCAATTTTGGGTTTTGAAGATTAGTAGCTTCTACTTATGATAGCAGAAATATTTATGCAATTTTATAATGTTGAGGAACTGTATATTCTAGTATACCTCATAACCATCAGCTGGGAGACTGAAAGTCCTTTCAGCTCCTTTTTTCTGTTAGATTATTTTTGCCTTTTGTCTTTTTAGGATAGGTTACTTTTTGGTAGTGTTGTTTTGTTATGGCTATTTGTCCTACTGTTACATTTTCCTTTATGTGTTGTTTTATGTATTTAAAATGGGCATATTACTAAAATATTTTTAAAGATGGAATTTAATATTTGTACAGGCTTCATAGTTTTAATATGTTGCTACAGATTTCAAGTGTTTGAGGTGGAGGTGGCTACAATTCAAATTAGACTTTAAATATGAATGTATCTTATGTTTGGTGAGATTCTTCTTAATCTTAAAAGACAAATTTCTATAAAACTATGTCTGCTGGTAATTCTGACTGAATGTGAAGATTTTATACATAAATGAAATATGTACCAGAAAGTAAGATCCTTATATAATAACATAAAAAGCATATTCAGTTATAAAAATCACTCCGACCTTTTATGTCCTGTTATTAGAATAACTTACAGATGCAGTTCAGCCTAAACACTGAAATCTTGAGAGGAATTTGCTATTGACAGCCAGGACTGTTTTGGCTAGGCACTGGAAGAATATGGCCCCACCCTCAGTTAATGTTTGACTCACTAAATCTTGCTTCATCAGGAGGACATACAGTATTAACTTTCTATACATGACCAGAGAAAGAACAAGTATTACAGTTGTATTTTAAGATCTAGGACCAATAAGTGACCAAAATGATAAAATTTGGCTCTACACTTTTTCTGACCTTGGGGAAAAATATCTTACTTGAAATCTACAATGTCAAGTGAGTATCAAGGAGCCAGCATGCTGTCACGGCCTGAATGGCCTGAATGTTGGACTATTTCAGAAGACCAGATTGGATCCCCACTAGCCATGGAAACTTACCAGGTGACCTGGGGCAGGTTGCACAATCTCAGCCTCAAAAGAAAGCAATGACAAACCTCCATACTTTTATCATTCTAATGATCTCATTATAAACCATACGCAAAGATAGAAGAAGGAACAAAACAGGTAAGGAGAGCTTCATTTTTAAAAAAACTGTGGTATGGGGGGAACCCATTACACTATGCTGCAAAACGGCAAATGAATTGGCATGCCACGTTTGATAATTCTTTGATTAGTGACCACACAGAATACAAAAGGCAGTTTATTGAGCAGAAAACAAGCAGAATGGCAAAATTAAAGATAACCTTGCTTGTACCTAGCTACCACCACCCTCATCATCCCCAGCTCCATACATCATGAGTAACAAGTGGTTATCTAATTCACCAAATCTTGTTGGAAAGAAGTAACTCTGTGGCACAGGACACCCTTGGAAAACAAAAGCTTCTGGAATCTGTTCTACACATGAAAGGATCTTAAGCACCACTGTCGGCAGTCAAGGGTGCTGTGATAGACAGACTAATGGACAGTCACCTAATAAAGCCACTAAAGCAATGGACAGAGGAACATGAAAAGAATCATACATTTTGAACTAGGTTCTGGTAAAACCTTGCTTCTGATTTGATGTAGATGTCTGTACACCTTATACATGATCTTTTTCATGTTTTATATTTTTGATGGCTATGTGTACGAGTGATCAGATATAGATAAAGCAATACTTTGGCGTCTACACTTTATGCATTACTTTTTGACCCGCCTTTCAAAAAGTTGGACTCCCTGAAGTCAGAAAAAAAGAAATAGCATTGGGAAAACATGCAGGGATTTCATGGCTGTGGGCCACAGACATAATCGGAGACAGAACACTGTTGGGTATAAACACAGAAAGTATATATGATTCCCCACTGTTGGGCATAGTCAGCCATCGTGCCACTTGTAGCTTACAGCAGGAACAGGAACAGCTTATTAGCAGTAACAGCAAGCATTTTGGAAGCACCTTGTGTCCAAAAATACCTCAAGTACTCATTACTGTATTGATTTCATCCTTTCCTCTTCTCCCCGGAATCATCATTCCATTTTATGCCCTGTCATAAAAGACACTATGAATTGCCAATTTGCATTTCTGTCATTCAGAAAATTTACCTTTCTGCTCCCCATTCCTTTGACCATCTCCTCATTATAGTCTTCACTCAACCACCCTGCCTGTAACCTTTCCACTACTTAATTCTGTACATTTCATAGGAGGCATTCAACTCTTTGTTTACAATGCAGTTAGTAATAATGATGCATGAAATCAGCAATTAAGAGAGAACAAGTGCACATACCAGAGTATGTTACTGACGACATACCATAGTAGAGAGTGGGGGGGCAAAGAAAATATGTAACAGCTGACAAACATTTCCTGAAATAAGAACATGAGCAGATGACCTTGCTTTTCATTATCAGATTGATAGGAAATTAACATTATATAAACAAACTGATAAAGGGGAGCCCCAGCATTATAAGTTACCTCTATGCCCTTCTCCTCCTCCATCTGGGATGTGTTTCCAGAATAGCAGTCAGATGTCTTATTGATTTAAGGTTGGACAGATCTTTGTGCCAGTCTTTGGCAGCAATCGTGCTAGCACTTGTAGTTGAACTGACTAAAATGGTCAATACCTCCCTCCTACCCCTGCCCCACGCAGCCAACTTCAGGCTCTTTGTTTTCTGAGCACGTGAAATGCTGTGTATCCTGTATGATGAGAAAGAAGCCTGCAAAAAGCCAGTGTACGGAGAACTTGGCAAAAACTGCAAAAATCAATGTGCCTTCAAATTGGACTAATGGTAATAATAATAATAATAATAATAATAATAATAATAATAATAAGAGGAGGAGGAGGAGGAGGGGGAGGAGGGGGAGGAGGGGGAGGAGATAGTATATTCTCTCTTCCTCACAAGACCTGCAAGGAAACTAATCCATGCAAGGACTTATGTCCAGTATATCACTTTTTGTTTATCACATACATATCATGTTTCTCCTACATAATAAGGAGCCTTCTAACTGTAATGTTATTTGACTTTGAAATACTTTTTAAATCTAATGTTCTAATATAAACAAGTGCAATTTCTGTGAGAAGTGAGAAATCTGCTTAGATAGGGAAAAAATATGGCACACATGAGGAGAAGGCCCACATACTATTTGCAGAAGGTGGCAGGGGTGAGTGTGGGCAAAGTCTGAGAGCAAGGGAGGTGATGGAAATATTGTTCAGGAGACAAGAGACAGGATGTCCAGAGTCTGGTTGCTGAAAGAAATCAGAAGGAGGCAAAAACGTAAGTGAAAGATCTGTGAGGAGGACAGCGAGATGAGAAAAGGATGAAGAAGACAAGGAGAAGAAAGCATTTCTCACTGAGAAACAGTCTTTCTCTCTCTCACACACACACACACACACCACAAATCACATGTCCTATGGTCAAAAGGGATAGTGACAGCAGTAGCTAATGGCTTTCATGCCAGTGGGGCAATGAATTTGGGTTTCAGTCCAAGCTTTAAAGGAGCTTTCCAAGGTATTGAAACTCTATTCCTCAAGGAGGTTCAGCATCTTGGATAGTTCCTTCAAAATTCAGATTAAAACCTGGAGTTCACCCACTATTCCAGTCTCCAGCAACCATGGGACAATGAACTGGTAGAAGGCAGAGAGAATACAGGCAAGAAAGTCTGAGCCCAAGATGCAGGGGACTCAGAAACAGCAAGCAATTCCACACAGAGCTTAAAATAAATCATCCACATTTCTAGAGCACTTGATACTCCACTCCCTTACCCTCCCTCCACCAGGATATGGCTTCCCCACTCTCCAAAGCACTGCAGCTCACTATGAATATCTGTCATAGGCTTACATGCTAACCTGAAGCTCCAAATTGCTGCTTCCGTCTTTAAAGTAATGCTTTCCAAATTCCACAGATGTTCATTCATCTTGTGCTGCAGTACTCACCCCGGGGTTACTCCAGTGAAAAGGCAGTCCCCAAATACAATCACAGCTATTTCTGGAGCATTTTCTCTTTTTTTGGCATTCCCATGCATCTCTGGTTCAACCCACTGGAGGTTCCATCTCTCTCTCTCCCTCTCCCTCTCTCTCTGCGGGCCTGGGCTCTGCCACCCATCTTCTCAACAACTTTAACCTCAATGGTATTTATGCAGTGCTCTCCCAGCCCTTTCACTCCTTGCCTTTAAAACACATATTACTTATGGTAAAGAATGCAGGCTCCAGCTTCTACCATCACAATTTATTTCCCTCATCAGCTCCTAACCTCAGGCACAATGGGGAGTATTATTCTGAGCTGCAGGAAGATGGAGAAGAGCAGGCTGGGGTGAGGGGCTGAACCTGCGCCATTCATTCTTCTATGAAAATACAAAGTTGTCAGCTTCCTTATAGACCAGAAGAGGGGGGAAAAACCAACAAAATCCCTTTCTCCTCTCCCTGCTCCCAAACCCAACACACACAGTCTCCCCAAAGCTCCTTTCTTAAATGCTTCCACATGTTCCGTTTCAATGCTCAGACCTGGTGAGGCTTCCTTTTTCAGCACAAACCTTTGATAAAAGAAGCGAAGCACACCCCCTCTCTCTCTCTCTTTACAAAGAGAGAGAGAGAAAGAGAGAGAGACAGAGAACAGAACCTGTGCTGCACAGTCAGGAACCAAAAGCATAAGCAAAGTGCAACGTGCATAGTCCCATCCTCCATAAACACTCCAGGCTCCAAGTACATAATGACAACTGTTTCTGAACAGAAGTTTTGACCTAGAATGTCTGAAGCCCTGGTTCTCAACAGGATCCCCTTCTTTCTGACTGTGGAGATCAAAACTGTACAAACAAAAACCAGATGGATCAATCACCCTTGTTTCTTCACTCTAGACTAGAATTAGACTAGGGAACTGGTAGCCCCCGAAGTGCCATTGAACTACAGCTTCCATCACCCATGACTACTACCCCAGGTGGCTGGGCTGATGGTAGGTGGAGTCCAACAGTTTTGCAAGACCAGTTTCCCCACCACAACTGATATTCGGTCCCAAATTCAGAGGGAATAAGACCTCTGATCAGACATTCTCAGAAACATGGCTCTCTGAACTCTCCCATCAGTCCATCTTATTTGAAGTCCACTTGCAGTAGACAGAGGTGGGCAAAATTTCCCTGCAAATGAAATCACATTTGTTTCACTCTTCCCTCTCTCACATTGTCTGCTGTACAAAACCTTCTCCTTTAGATTTGTCATCCTACATTCACTCAGTTTTTACGGAGGATCCAAAAGACATTAACAATTTTTTACAGTTCAATGCTGTCTGTGTTTTCCTCTTGTGCCATTTCAGAAAATGATCTGTGGTCAACTTTTTCAGCAGCATAAAATGCACATTTACTTGTTTGTGGACCCTAACATAACAAGACGCTGCCCATGATATACAGTAAGAATATTTTTAGGCTTTTAATGCCTGTTACACCATTAATTAAAACATTCCTGTTAGCGGACATTGCCACATTTATTGCTTCCAGGTGTTGAGCTCTTGATGGGTGAGAAAGATTGGTTTGCTAAAAAATACTAACATTTAGAGCAAAACAGCCCTATTTCACTATTTTTTTAAAAAAATTGAAAGAAAATATTATTAGAAAAAAATTGTTTATTAAGGCATTTCCATCCTCCATGGGAATAGAAACTTGACATGCAGAAATTTAAGAGATTAATTACCATAAGTAACAGTTGACAACAGGAACAGAATGCAAATGAATGCTGCCCCCAAACACATTGCTGACTGAAGTATAGCACCAACACATCCCCTTTGATAAGACAAATATGTTAAAAAGTCTCTCTGCACCATTCAGACATAAGATCCTGGCTTCATCTATCCCCCTCAGTTTTGTGGACAGAAGCAGCCTAATTTACCTTGGTGAAATCAATAAAATGGGAAGGAACAGCAAACAAGAAACTTTTAATTAACACTGGAATCAAATGGCAAGGAACTGCAAATACAGAACTTCTAAACATTGCTAGAAAGCACCTTTGCTGAATGAGTCTTCTTTGTAAGCGAATATGACATAAAGACCTTGGCCATGGTGAAGACAGTGCTAGATAACACCTTAAGCCATATTATGTACTATGTGGAGCCTTAATTTTATTTCCACTCCAACCAGTTACACCTATGCAATGCTTCAGAAGCACAAAAGTATTAGTATCAGAAGCAATCTATCCTTGGCTTGCGTTGACCAGTTCTGAATTTAGCAAAACTCTGTCTTAATATTGTGTATTTTCTAGTGTCCAATAGTAATGTAACAGAATGGACCTCTAGATGTTGTTGGACTGCAATGCCCATCAGCATTAGCCAGCATAATGGTAAGGGCTGATGTGTGCTACAGTCCAACATCACCTGCAGGACCATCTATGTCTGATGGAAAAAAGTTGGAGTTGTTCAGCTTGTTTTTAACATCAGTCTTCCCCTGTCCCCCACTTCATATTTTAGCTTTCAAGTTGAGCAATTTAAAGAAACATTTAGTTCACTTCATAATTTCACATGGGCAGCTATGACTTACTGATGTTCAAAGAAAATATTGTTTGGTCCTCATTCTTCCACTTGCCCTCTCCCTTATTTCTTAAGGTAATGGAGTAGAGAAAAATAAACCCTGTCACAAGTCCCTTCCCTCCTTCACCATACAAGCCCTGTTAGTTCAGGACCCCAGAACTCCACCATCTTTCAAGGCCCAGCAGGCCTTGTCCTCTCATCTGCCTGCACTTTGCTAAAGCCTGGGGAATGCTGTCAGCCTGGCACATGCAACCACCCTTCAGGGCCTCCACAGGTGTCGACTTGACATCTCCCAGGGAATTTCCTGAATAAATATATCTCCAACAACAACACTCACAACTGCTACACATTTTGCTCAAGCAGCAGCCAAGCTCTCTTCATTCCCATTCCTCGCCTTACAGCATGATCACTAAAAGCTCAACCAAGGGTAGCAGATGATTTGAAAGAAAGTGGATGGTTAAGGAGGCTATCTGACCAATGTCCCCAGGGCTAGCCCAGGGCCTTCAACTTCTCTTTCTTTCCTTCTGTCTCGCTTCTGATCTCTGTGGGCCACCGTGGCCCTTGGACACCACTTTTACAGCCCCTAAAGCATCTTGCCAATCCTCAAAGTTCCTCACCTTTGTTACATACCAGTCTGGTTTTCAAAGGGAGTGCAGTAGCAACCCCAGAAATTTCTGATGGATTCATGCCCCTGCACAGGGCCAAAAATATATAAACAGGCTGAAACGCATTGGACTTTTCTAAAGAATAAAATGTATTCCATCTACAAGCATGTGGAACCTAGTCTCCTTCTCCTTCCCTAAAGCATCTTGCCAATCCTCAAAGCTCCTCACCTTCCCAATTTTTTTTAAAAAAGGCATAAGGTAGGGCATTTTTTGGCTCCAAACTACACAGAAATCCCTATAAATGCATGAAAACATGCCAAAAAAAAAAAGCCCACTGATTCCCACTAGCACCCCACAACCTCATAGTATTCCCACAAATACCTCAATTCTCTGCAGTTACTTCCTGTCACCATTTTGAGAGGGACAGCAGAGGAAATGAAAGTATTTGGGCTTGTCATGGAAGGAGAGTGTGTAGGCCATCAGGGTGGGGGTAAGGAGGAAATTGCCCCCTGGTTCCATGTATTCTTTCTATACAGAAGTCTTTAATTCCCCAGTTCCACTAGTGCCTCAGAAAACAGATGTCATCCCCCACCCCCAGAACCTTTTGCGCCAAAGCCTCTCTCATTCTGGCATGCTCTTCTTACCATACTTCTGCTAACTCACCCAGAAGAGCCATAACTCACAGGATTAATCCCACTGTCTCTTAGGCTAGATGATGCTTTCCTGTTGTTCAATTGCATGAAAGCCTTTAGCATATCCTGAAGTCAAGAGCAGCAATCACTTCCCTTGGAAACCGAGGTGCAGCTGCTGCTGAGGCCAGAATGCAAAAGGGAACACCCCCAGTTCTCATCTCATTTCTTCAACCCACCCACCCCGACTGTTCCCTAATTTTTTTGGTCCATATTAACACACCAAAACCCTTACACCACCACAAGTGTCTATTTAAATTCAATTCAGATGGAAAAGAAATACCTTTGAAGGAGGTAGAATTTATTTCCAAGCCAATCCTTCTGGGTTTTATCCATTCCACCAGCTCCACCCTTTACAACAAGATCCCATCCAGCCCTTTGCTGCACAGGTTATACAGCTTTCTGATGAGCTGTCCCTATCAGAGGGTACAGGGCCCTGTAAACAAAAACAACAACAACACTATCCCCACCACATGAATATTTCAGTTTTGTGGTGAAGTGTGTGTTTTGAGAAAGATTTACAACCAAAGGCTTGGCCTGTAACTGAAAATTCAGCAGAGTTCAGAGGCTAAAATCTGTGGCTGAGAAGTCTGGTTTTAAAAAAAAAATGGAAAGAAAAAGAAGAAATGAACACAGAGAAGGGAGAGCTACTTTGCTATTACGTCTCCCTATTCAGGGAAGTTATTCCCCGCTTCCCTGAACAGTAAGATGTTTCAGGGACAGTCCCACAGACAAGAGTCATTTTTTTCCAATAAAAGTTCTTTGGAGACTTGTCTTTTAAAAGCCTCAGGCTACGAGTGCTTTAGGAGCAGGCCAGGCAAATGACACAACCCTCAAACCTGAGGCCCAAAGATCCCCTCGATATCTTGAGATAGATGCTTTATCTTGAGCTGGTTGAGAGCTTTCTCCCATTCTCTCTAGTCCAAACCAAGCATGTTCATGTAAATTAAGCACATGCCCATCTACAAAGTAGCAGGTGAGGACTGACTTTATATTTCAAAATGAGGGCAGTGAAGAAGCTCCTTCCCCACGGTGTTCAAATGCTCAGAGCTAATCTCACCACTGGAGCTTCAATACTGGAAGAGCACAAGGATGAGAGAGAACAGCTGAAAGCAGCCAAGGATAGCAAAGTTAAAGCAAGGGAAGCTGTGGCAGACAAGTTATGCTTCCTTCACTTGCAGACTCATTTGATATTAAAGCCCAAATGCACTCACTTGTATGTATGTGTTCAATAAACACACCCACTCATCTAGTTTGGACCCTCTGTCTTTGCACAAATTTAAATTTCAACAAATCTCCTTCTAGCCCCCTCTCTCTTCCTTCTGCAAAATACTGTCATTCTGAGGGCTAGAGAGCCATGGGGGACATTCTACTCTTTTTTGCTGTGTCCCTGATTGCTCATCAAATTTGTCAGGCAAAACCACAGCATAGGTTTTCATGCTAATCTAGGCAGCCAAACTCATAACAATACATAAGCTGGTGGCTCAGCTGGCAGTCTCATTTTTTGCCAGACCTGGAGGCAGAAAAGGACTCTTCGCAATGCTAAATGTGCTATGAAGCAAACAAATTCTTCTTTTTTCCTCAGTACAGCAACACTTTCTGCTGTTACTAGTGTGATGCTCACAAGTTCCTTGAAATTAAAGGATGAGGGGAATGCACGTGAAAATGACTGCCTAAAGATGGGCTATAGCTGAATTGGCAGGTGATTAGATTTCTTGCTTCAACTAATTTCCCTGCAGTCCCTTCTTGATCCAACTCTTCTTTTGCCCTGTTTTCTTCAATCCACTGCATCATATCTCACATCCCTTATGGGTGAGACTGTATACAACAAGTAGATTTCCTGTTTTGTTGGGTTTGTTTTTCCCCATTTTTCAGTAAAACCTCTGGAGAATACAGCAACCCTTTCCTAAGTTCACCCCCTCAGGTACATTTGGAAGAATGGTAGTTAACACTCAGAATTTTCTTCCTAACTCGTCTTGCATGTCAAATATGCAAAGCAACTATTCCTCTTCCCAGGTCCTTGAATCAGAGCTTGAAAAAGCTACTTTAGGGGAGCTGCCATTTCCAGAATTCCCCAGCCAGGATATGTCTGTGTCCAGCTTCTCATTCATCAGTATATTGCTTAGCAATCATTGGTTAAACCACTCTACATATGCTGTAGAACAGCCTAAATTCCAGGCAGGCAGCAGATATGGCCCCATGAAAACCAGGTATATTAATAATTTAATCATTTGCTTTTGTTCACCTCACTACTTTCTACCAAACAATATGAAATTTCCTGCCTTGAGATCCAGGCATGGTATAAATTCTATTTTAAATTTTTTTAAAAAAAAAAATCCCCAAAACATCTTCCTCCAGAACAGGTGAGAATGTGTCTTGTTAGTTACTAAGCAACCTTTTGATTTAGAAACACTGGACTCTTTTTCAGTGCTGGGATGCAATGACATAGATTTTGGAAATTGCTCTAAGGAGGAGGATGGCATTAGTATATTGGCTGGTGGCCCTCTCCCCTGCTTAAGAAAACAATCACTCTGTTAGAGGGTTTCTCCCTGTAGACCTTCCCATCTGAGTCTCCCCCAGCAGGCCTTTGATATTGTTCAGGAAGAAATGGGACTGGTATATGCATCTGACTCATGCCTTTATTGCTATCATTTTTAAAATGTTTTAATTTTTTAAAATATTTAAAAATTTTATCAAGGCATGCATCTGAGCCATCCTGAGGACCAATCTGAAAGTAATACCTACTCTCTCCTAAAAAATGCCTGTATCTTTATATGTCGCTTTGAAAATCCAAACCAAAGATGCTGATAGCGATGTGTGGGTTTGAGTGTGGACGTGTCGGTGTGTGTACAATAGAGGCTTAACTCAAAGGGAAAGCATAGTGCCTATATTATCCTCTTTGTTATTTCAGAGACAGTCCTCCTTAAAAATCACCTTGTTCCTCCCTTAGCACCATTTAGCATCCTCTCCCGTAACGCCCCAGTAATGTTTTTGGTTCTTGGTGATGCGGGCATACAAACGCTTTCGTTGGAGGCAGTGGCACCTGCCGGTGAGTTCAAAGCTGCTCCATCTCCACAGGGTGATGCATCTGGGATCCTTCGCCACCTCCATCTGTACTGAGACCAGTGCCAAGGATGCGGCACTGCCCCTCCCTGCATAAGCAGCCTTTGCTGCTGTCATCCTCTTTGGAGTCACCAGGCTCACAGATGGCCCTTGGCTGAGCCCAACAGCTGCTGCTTGGAGGTTTGGCAAAGCAGAGGAGCATGTGGAGATCAGGGAAGCAGGAGTGGGAATGTGGGGAGGAGTGAGGAGAGAACGTCTGTGCAATAAAATGTGTAAGGCCTGAAGTAACCTCTACGCTGCTGAACAGAGGAAGTGAATGTGCCACAGAACCAGGCTAGGAGGAACTCTTTGCTGGATGAAATGCAACCAGAAGGAGGGTCACTTGGAATCAAAGCAGACAGTAATCCCTCACTCCTTTTTTACACAAGTATATACCTCCACTATCAGTGGGATGCCTGATATCAGAATTACAGTCCTCCAGTTCTGAAAAGGAATTGATTTAAGCATGCAGCAAAAGGAACACCTACTTCAAGAAAGCATACAGCTACTAAACATAACTCTTGGTAATGAAGGCCAAAGTACAAATGACACAGGCGATTCACAATCAGAATGACTGATGGATTAATTTGTACTTTAAGAAAAGTGGGGGGGGGGGATAGAAATGTTCCAGATCAGATCAAAGTGCAACAATCCCTCAAAACCATTTCATAACCTGAAATTGCCCTCAGATATTGTTTGCCCCACTGGATTTGAAATATAGATATTACCCCCTGCCCCCTCACAAACAGAAGATTTGTGAAGAGTTTGTGATTTTTATCACGAAAATGACACAGGAAGATGGGGTTACGCTATCCCCTCGCACACATACATACAGAACAATCCCTCTGCAACCAAAACTCAGATATAATCTGGAACTCTCTCACTAAAAATTTAACAACTCAGAGTGATCTTTTGTAACACATATAGTTTAACTCTCAACAAATCCAATGAAATGCTAGAAGCTTTTTAAACCAAGACACTTTAGGAACAACCCTCTCTGCTTTGACAACCCACTAGAGTTGGGGTGTGGGAAGTGCAGCCTTCCAGAAACTTCTCTGAACCACCAAGCTCATTCAGATTCCCCAAAACCACTGCTTCCTGCAGTAAAAAAAAGTTCAGCTATTTTTTTTACCGTCAAAGGCCCCCACAAGTTTGACTGTCACCACTAGAAGCCTCTTGCAGTGGCAGATTATCTTTAAACATGTCCCTACCAATCATGTACCCTCCTACCCCTGCTAAAAAAACCTCAGGAAAACCCCAGAAAAATAAAACCAGAAGTGACTTCTGGTTGTTATTCTTGCCTGATTTCAGGGCTGGGCAGGAGAAAATTTGGCCCTCACAACTGCCACAACTGCCTGCCCAGGCACTACTGCATACCCTCTCCATGCCCACTAACAAACACAAGAGGCAAACATACTATCTGCTCATATGAACTTAATCAAAGCTTGGACGCAGGAAATTATAACCAATGTAGCTATCTATAATGATTACCCTTTTTTCTTTAATGGGAGAGATAAAAAAGTTATATCACAAAAGCAACATAATGACTGGGAATTGTGATACCACTTTGGGACAGTTTTAGAGACTGTGGAATTTTTCAAGGTTATATTTGCTAAGAGAATAGCATAAAATTTTCCCTCTATGGAAAACAATGAAGAGGAACAACGTGAGAAGAAATACGACGAGATACGTGCTTTGACACTGCAATGAGTAACAACAGTGAATAACTTATTAAACACTGTTACCAAGTAACAACAATGAATTACTTTTTAAAAGTATCTTTTCAAGCTCTGGCTTCAATATTGAGAGCATCACCTACATAAGAGCACACAAACACACACACACAAACATTTGTGTCTACGTGTATACTGAAGGCTTGCTTCTTAGCCTGTACAGAGTTACATGTAAGGCAAAAACTCTCATAAGGACAAGGCTGGTTGTAGATCCTGAGCAGTCCCCCTGATCTTGGCCTTTTCCCAGGCAGGATGACACAGCTAAGACCCCACTGGCTTTTTGACAGAAGACAGCTTGCTAACAAGGGGAAATATTCCTTGGCAAGTGACAAAGTCAAGGGCTGGGCAGCCAACTGCAACCCTTCCCTTGCTGCAATGATTCATGCCTAGCTCAAAGGGACAATTGCCTGAGGAGCTCTAGCAGCTTGAAGGTGCTATTTGCTATGGGAAGATACAATTAAGGATGAGTCCAATTTGGGAAGACTACAGTAGATCATTCCCATATAACTAACACCAGTTAAACAGGCAATCCTTGCTAGGAACACAGGCTGAGCCAAATGGCAGTTCATGACCTAAATGGCTCTGAAATTTTTCACCAGAAATGGAAGACACACAACATACAATCTGTAATTTTTAAGAGGCCATGGAGAAAGGAACGCTTATTTATTCAGGACCCTGAATTGATTTCATTTACTTCCTGATTGGTGGCTATTGGTTACTGGTCATTTCCAGACTAGGAGGCACTGCTCTCATTCAGCTTTCCTCATCCACTTTGACACAAGCACATAACCAGTTCCAATAGACTGATAATTTCATGACTGTTCTAGAAAGGAGAAGGAAACCCCTACCAAATAGGATAAAATGCAGCAGAAGACTGGACAAGCAATACCACCAAATGGGCAAGAAAAGCCTCAACATTAGGTGAACTTGGCAGTTCGCCTAAATAGGGGCACTAGTGTTGCCTTGTTTTCAAAGCAGCAAAAAATAAGGGACTGTTGAAATTCATGACATGCAATCAGGAGGTAGCTGCTGATAAGTTTTCTGCTTCACCAAATTTCAAATAAAAGTGCTGATTTCAGTTAACTTAGCCATGTGTTTTTCTGTGAAATTACCACACTGTCCACATTTGTAAGTTGCACGATACATGCATTTTTGTCCTTATGAAGGCCCTGCACCCAAAAATTTGGATATTGATTGATTGATTGGCCTTTCAGACCATATAAAAAGAAAAGCTATCCCATTTTCAACACAACATGTCCCTGGCAACCCCACACACAATCAAAATGGGTTGAACATCTGGCAAAACTGTAGCACCAGCAACATATGAGCTGAGCAGCCCCATTCTTTACTGAGCTAAGATAAGATGCTCCTTACTCAGACCATTAACCTCTGGAGAATCCAAGTAAATTCCTCCAGCTCCTGTTGTTATTCTCTGGCAAGAATAAAGGTTTCCCTGGTAAGGTCTAGGGGAAAAGGGGATTGTGAGTTCAATATGTCACACTTTTATTTTTGTGTCCTTCCTTGATCAATTTGGTCAAATACATTTGGTTCTTACTTTTGCACATGGGTTGAGAAGAAGCAGATAAGAAGACTAACTTGTATTCCTTCCCATCCCTGAGTTTCCACTCTTTTCCCAGCATCGATGTCCCAGGGACACATCCTGCTAAATGTCGTTTAGGAAGAAAAGAACATGAGTTAATAAGAAAGGGATTAAGTGTGCTTCTCTTTTAAATCAAACCAACATTATGCAGACTTCCCAAACTAACACACAAATGGCAAAACTATTATTCTTCCATCCACACATTTCTCTGAATTCTATGAAGCATACATTAAATTTGTCTTCTTTTTCTACTAATTATTTATCTCTATTTGCAAAATTTTAAAACTCAATAAAAGAAGAACACTGGAAAAAACATAAACAAATATGCATGTGAATTCTTTTCAGGCTTTTACTGAAAACAAAAATTTTAAAAAACGGCAAACTGAAGTGGAAATAGGACTAGTGGTATAGTTGAACCAAGCATCACAGGAGCAGACCACTCAGACTTTAGTATTAGTCAGAATTGTGCCGGGATAAATGTATTGGACTAAACCCAATAGAACTTCAGTTGACACTAACAACCCTTCTTCTAAGCAGAACTAATTCTCAGTCTGGCCCATGGAAGTGGCTAGAGATTTAACCATACTTTAGAACAGACATGCTGATTTTAATGGGTCAACACTAAATATGAATAATCAGAATCTAGCATATTGTTCCTCCCACCCACAAAAAACAAAATCGTACACAGGAAATTTGGAGGACAGCATAAAGAGGAATTTGGCTTGGCTGAGAACTGGCTGGCTGTACATTTTAATTGCCGTGTTGCTTACAGAGCAGAGCACCGTCCCTCAGCCACATCGAAACACAAGGCTTGTAATAACCACTTTCAGTTTGACTGGTGGTTTCTTTCGGCACCTCACTCCTTTTCATGCAGCCAGCCTCACGGGTCTTCAGAATAACATCACCTTGTAATTACTTTGCCACAGTATTCTATTTAACAGGTAGATTACAGTCTCAGTGGGTTTATGAAAAAAGAAACATTAAAATAAGTGAGGAGGAAGATGACAAAAGACGCACCTAGTGTATGACGCATCCCCACTACAAACAGGGAGGCAGCAGTGCTGGCCCAACACTGGGATTAATTCAGACACGTATTTGAAAGCCTGGAGTGAAAGTGAGAGAACAGCTTGAGGAATGCTCTGAAGGGGAGAAGCAGTAGGTGGGGAGAAGAGTTTAATTTCTCCATTCCTAACCTTCCCAAAGCAGTTTGTCCCCAGAAAAACAAACTATTGAGTTGAACATGACTACATGTGTATGTGTCGTCGTATACAGGGTCTCCAAAACTGTTTTTTGCCCCCCAGGGGCTCGAAAGTGGCTACAGGTTGTTACGGATTTTGCATTCTTGCAGAACATTTTTTTTTTTTACAAAACAGTGAAAACATAGAAAGCATAGCATTAAAATAACAACAAGCACCTGAAGCAGGAAACAATCCGACTGCCATGAAAGAAATGTCAAAATGATAAATGAAATATTACAATATTCAAAAAAAATTCATACAATTAACATATCAAGTGAAGGAAAGAATATGTAAGGTTCTATTAAGTGAATGCAAAGGTGCCCATAATGTCATCTGCCTCTGCACTATAGTACTTTAAAAGTAAAATCTATGCAGATATGATAGAAGATACAGGATTGCACACATAAGACTCTCAAAGGAAAATCAAAAACATGTGTATCTACCATGCTTGAAGAGTGGAGAATTAGGAACAGGACACAGTGAAGGAAAAGCAAATTACTTTTCCCATCCATAATTATTCATCCATAAATATTAAGACTCTTACAGCACACTGGCCTCTTAGAAGTTCCCTCCATATGTTCATCATAGCTTATTCACAAGCAAGATGGAATGATAGATAGCATGCAGTCCTTATCCCTTGGCAAGCTCAACTGCAATTGCTGGCCTAATATTTTTGTGTATGGGGTTGATGATTTAGAACATTTCTGATTGATAATTTCTAAGGAGACTCAACTAAATAAGAGTCTTGGTGGTCCAATCTGCCCAATCCTTCCAGCCTCCCACCCCCCGCCTCTGTTCCGGGGTCCATGCTTCTATATAGTCAGCAGCAGATTAATTTATACCCTCACAGTAGGCTGCCATTCAAAGGCATTTTCCTTCTCTAATACTCCTCTTCATACATGTGGAAATACGAAGAGAACAAAACAATTGTGAAGACAAGACAGTAGACATCCTGTGTAGCAAATGGCCAGCAGATTAATCCTGAGGGTCTGGAAAGATTTGGAACTTGAGTGTCAACTAAACAGAGCCATTACCAAACAGAGCATAGCAGGTCAAGGTTAACGTGAGTGTGGTGTGACATGTATGCGGTAGCAGATATATGCTTAAATACTTTTATGGAGTTACTGTGCAGTAGCAGCACAAATGCAAGCATTTCAACCAACATAATTTAAATGTCATTGCTTACATTATCTGCTTTCTACTATCTGCTTATTACGGGACTGAGGCTCTGTACTGTGGAAACATTAAATTTCCTATAGAGGATTTACTATCAGCCATGTCTTATCACTGCACATTTCACACTGTGCTAGCATTACCATGATAAATCCAGTTACTCTAATGCAGTTCCATAGATTTTCTTTCCTGTTTTGTTTTAAATCAGGAAGAGGAGAAGCCTGGGTGGCTCCTTCAATTTTCTAAAGAACAAATGCACGCACAGGCACACAGGCAAAGAATACAGGCAAGAGAGCTGTTTACGGTTGCCCCCTCCACGTTGACCTATTAAAGTTAATAATTGGTTTTTATTCATAACACTTAACACACACAGGCGCACCTAAAATTGTATTAACAATGTCACAAAGGTACAGTTCCTTGCAAATAACACATTTCTAGGGAGGCTAATTGCTGTAAATTAAATTTTACCACAACGTGCATAGATATATGAAGTAGTCCAAACCCTGTTTTATTAATTTATTTGTTACAATTATATTCCACCTTTCCTCCTGCAAGTTCTTCCTGCCACCCCACTTTTACCCTCCTAACAACCCTGTGAGGTAGTTTAGGCTAAGGGAGAGTGACTGGCTCAAATTGAATCTTATGGCTCAGGAGAGATTTAAACGTGAAGTTTTCCAAGCTCTAGTCGAATATCCTAAACACGAGACAATTTTCCATTTTTCCAATTATCAAAGGAACAAATGGCTGAAAAAAATTCCTGAAAACTCTCACGTCCTGAGCTGATTCTTACTGCCCAATTCTTCTATGTGGCCTCAGATACACATACATGTCCATTCGTAAGAAGGCTATCATGAGCCAGGCTATACCCACAGAGAAGGATCAGCCATTTCTGCTGGGTAGCTGCAGCTGCAACCCCAAACATGGCTGCCAGCTCCCAGCTGTCCAGTCTGGTCTATGCTTATCCTCTGCCTGTGCACTCGGGTACCTATACCCACATGACAGCACAGAGGAATCAGCCAGGGTGAACCAACCCTTTCCCTATAATGTTGCACTAAACACAATTCTTTTCCCAGGATAATGCAAACTCTCGAGATCAAATTACTATTATCTCACTCTCATTTACTGGCAACTAGGCACGAGATCTTGTCTGATCTTGGAAGCTAAGCAGGGTCAGCCTTGATGAGTGCATGGATAGGAGACTGCCAAGGAATACTAAGTGCTATAGGCTGTATTTCAGAGAAAGGAACCGACAAGACCATCTCTGAGTACTCTTTGCCTAAGAAAACTCTATGAAATTCAAGGGGTCACCGTAAGTTGATAGGTGACTTGAAGCACGTACACATGCATAAAGAGATAGGCAGGAAGCTATATGCATCCACTGCCATTTATCATAGAATCACAGAATCATAGAGTTGGAAGAGACCCCGGGGGCCATCAAGTCCAACCCCCTGCTATGCAGGAATACCGATCAAAGCATTTCCAACAGATGGACATCCAGCCTCTGCTTAAAAACCTCCAAAGAAGGAGACTCCACCACACTCTGAAGGAGCATATTCCACTGCTGGACAGCTCTGTCCATCAGGAAGTTCTTCCTGAGGTTCAAGTGGAATCTCCTTTCCTGCAGCTTGAATCCATTGCTCTTTGTCCTAGTCTCTGGAGCAGCAGAGAACCAGCCTGCTTCCTCCTTAACATGACATCCCTTCAAATATTTAAACATGGCTATCATGTCCCCTCTCAACCTTCTCTTCTGCAGACTAAACATACCCAGCTCTCTAAGTCTGTCCTCATAGGGCATGGCTTCCAGGCCCCTCACCATTTTGGTTGCCCTCCTCTGCACCTGCTCCAGCTTATCCATATCCTTCTTGAATTGGGGTGCCCAGAACTGGACACAGTATTCAAGATGAGGTCTAACCAAAGCAGAATAAAGTGGTACCAATACCTCCCTCAATCTAGCCACCATACTCCTATTGATGCAACCAAGAATTGCGTTGGCCTTCTTGGCTGCCGCATCACACTGCTGACTCATGTTCAGCTTGTAGTCTATTAAGACTCCTAGATCCCTTTCACACGTACTGTTAGCCAGCCACATGTCCCCCATCCTATATTTCTGCATACCATTTTTTCTGCCTAAGTGTAGGACCTTACATTTCTCTCTGTTGAAATTCATTTTGTTAGCCTTGGCCCAGCTCTCCAATCTGTCCAGGTCCTTTTGAATTTTGATCCTATCATCAGGTGTATTAGCAACCCCTCCCAATTTGGTGTCATCTGTAAATTTGATCAGCGTGCCCTCTATTCCTTCATCCAAGTCATTAATGAAGATATTGAACAGCACCGGGCCCAGGACAGAACCCTGTGGCACCCCGCTAGTCACTTCTCTCCAGGATGAGAATCTGCCATTGGTGACCACCCTTTGGGTGGTCCCTTCTTTAACAGGTCCTGTGATAAACTTTACCAATGACATAATTCAGGGACATCAAAAGCTCTGTTCATGTCACATGTCTGGAGTCTGGTGATATGAATACACACATGGAATAGCAGAAGAAAATGATGATATACGTGGGCTCTGTTCGTAGCTTCCGATGAATGAGTACATGAAGGCTGTAGTTGGAAGTTCCATTTCTTCCATCCATACATCCACATCTCTAAATTAGGAATGTAAAACTTCTGCAACTTTTGAAGCCATGCTGGAGGGAGGGACATTTTATCCAGTTTTTGGGGAAAAAATTTTTTGGACAAATGGAAAGAATGCAGTATTAGCACACCTCATAGACTGAAAATCACTTTTTTACTTTAGGAACATAATCTGCACTATGTATAACTTGGTTTGGTACAAAATTATTTTGTGTAGTATATTGAAAGTACATTTTATTAAGGAAATGATTACAAACTGCAGTTACTATGTACATTTGAGCTCTTCTGACAGAGCTACGAGATCCAGGACTGTAAGGAACCTCTTTGACTTTTGTCAGTTTGTGAGAATCAAGAAAAAAATAGTAAGAATGGAAGAAACTGTCAACATTAATCAAACAAATAAAAAATGTATGTATACCTCAGTTAACAACGTAGATCTGTTCCTGGGCATTAGTTCTTTAACAGAAAATTTCATACTGAAGGCAAAAATAACATGGAAAGGATAGGGATAGGTTCCTACATGACAAAAAAAACACACAGCCTAAATATGTTTCAGTAGCGTTCTTATTCAGAAATAAAGAGGCACACATGTGAAACAAAACAGTCAGGCCAAGTAAGCCTTGTACGAATAAGCAAAAACACTGTGAACTTTGTGGAGATGAAGACTTCTTCCAAAATCCATATAGGGATTTTTTTTTCTTTCACCAATCTCAGCTTTTCTTATGGTTTACATTTTGGTGGCCTCCTTATGGGTCTATCCTTTTTTTTTTTTATGTGTTGGGAGTAGCTGGTGAGGAAGGCTTATCTGCTTTCCCCTTTTACTCTGTTTTGCTATTCAAACATGCTCAATCTACGATTCTGGAGGCAGCTGCCGTTTGCCTTGCCTGTCATAGATTGACATACGTAGCTACAGTAGGATCTTTTAGAGCACAATCTTTTTTCCCTAGCTCAAGGTTTATTGCATTGTTTACTGCAGGAGTGATGCTGCCAACAGTCCGTGTTTCTCGAGCCCTCTTTCATTATCTTCCCAATGTTGATGATGCAAAACAAGAACAACAACAACACTTCCAGCTAGACAGAAGGCAAGGAAGAAGGGGAGCTGGACAGGTATAAAAGGACTTTGTAAAAAGAAGCTTCTTTTTTCAGAGGCTTTGTTAACTGAGGTATGCCTGTATTTTGTCTCCTTTAGGCCTCCCCCAGATGTAAAACATTCATTCCCATAAAAAGAACTGAGAAATGAATACTAGGAACAGGAATTAGAATTATCTGATACTGCGTATCTGTGCTTCATTGGCTATATTATGTGGGGGGCAGCATTTTTTTCTTAATGTGCCAAGAACTGGTACCATATTTGTGCCCATTGGCTACAACTTTTCCTGCCCCCAGAGAACCATAGGGTGAGAAGTGATGGCTCACATACCAGTAGTAGTCTCCCAGCACTCACTTTGAGTAGTCTACCTGGAACATAGCTTTTAGAAATAATTAGCAGAGAATAAATATAGGAATACTTAGTCTTAAACATTTTATTCAACTTTCTAGAAGAAAAGATCCCATAATCTGTTTTTTCCTCAATTTTTACTGAAATAAAAGGTTTAGGAAATAGTAACACACACACCCCAAAATCCGCCCCCCATTTTCCATATCTTTCGCAGGCTTTCACATCTCTACCCCAGATATGTCATGTTAACAGGGCTAACTACTGCTGTCATTTCAGCTTGATTAATTTCTTTAGCACCATAGTTGTACTATGCCCCATTAACTGTTCCTGAGGTCTCATTTGGAATACATTGTGCAATTCTACAACCTACATGTAAGATAGATAGATAGATAGACAGACAGACAGATCAACAGGTATATACATACTGATAACTTCAGAGTAATAAAGATGGGAGCCAATATAAGGACGGTTGCAAGAACTTGCTAAATATAACCAACCACAGGACGAGAAAGATGCTGACGACATCAGAAAAGGGGGAGGAGAAAAGAGCTCAACTCTGCACTAAGGATATCAAACCAAGTGGAAAACAGATTTAGGTTAGGAAAAACATCCCAATTATAAGAGCTATTCATCAAGAAAGTAATTTGTCCTGGGAAATCAGAATATCCTTCTTTATAGCCACTATAAAGGGACAGATTCAGACTTGCCACTGAGGATACCTTCAACAGTACTGCCGCCAATCACAGACAGGCACGGGTTGCACACATATTTGTACCATCTCCACTCTGGGATAATTCACTTATTTTATTTATGGGACCCAAAGCAGCTCACACCATATGTTAAAAATATACAGCTACAAATAATCTGGAACACAAAAATCAAAAAAGCATTAAATATCATCCTCTTAAAAATTAAAATTAAATTAAAATTAATTTAAAACAATTAAAAGCACATTTAAACTGACCTATTACACTACCCCAACCAGATTAAAAACTGAAGGCCTGTTTCAATAGGGAGGTCTTAGCCTGCCAGCAGAACAAGAGCAGGGAGGGAGTTCCATAGCCTGAGAGCAGCCCTGAGAAGGCACTCTCCCAGCTCATCACCAGCCATACCTGTGAAGGTGGTGGGACGGCCAGAAAGCAAGGAAAGCTTCTTAGGAGTCTGAATGTAAGACAAGGATCGCAGTGGCATGGACATACCTACTGCAGAGTGCCCAGAGGCTTATGCCAATTTGTGAAATCACTTGTTGCCTGGTGTCCATGAAAGAGGGCCTCGTTAGTACATTCACATATTTCTGAGACATCTGCTCAATGCCTGAACAGACACAGTAGCTTAAAAAAAATCATGTGTGGATACATTCTGAGGAATTCTGTACACTGCAGAATTATAGCAGTTTCGCTCAATGCTATGGAACCATGGCATTTGTAGTTTGGTGAGATATTTAGCTTTCTCTGTCAAAGAGTTCTCATGCCACAACAAACTACAAATCCCAAGACTCCCCAGGATGGAGCCATAGTAGTTAAAGCAGTGTCAAACAGCCGTAATTCTGCAGTGTGGATACACACAGCTATTTGTGTTGGTGTGCACACTGTTATGTACACTAAACTGGACAAGGTAGCCATGCTTGTCTGATTATATATTTGAAGGCTTGGGGAAGTTAGTTTTTTGGACAACAGATCCAAGAATCCCCAGCCAGCACGGCTACTGAAGTTATGGTCCAAAAAGGTAAACTATTCTAGGCTTTGCCCATCAGTATTCTGTCTCCAGATATTTTGTTCCTCTTGCACATGGAGAAATGACTGGGACTTCTCCTGGTATGCAAGTGGTGTCCTCTGTAGTTCTGAGGTGCTTATCGGCAAGAAACCTTTATCCCCCCAAAAGTTGAAGGGGATGACTGAAAAATCCTAACCACTTAAGAGCTCTACAAAGTAAAAATTAGCCACAAATTACCAGAATCCTAAGTCTCCTGACAGAGTTATATCCTACACATGGTTTTATAATTTATTTACAGCTTTCCCCAACCCAAATGCTTGAAGAAAATAACCGGGGGGGGGGTAAAGCAGCAAGAAAACCAACCAAAGTGACATACTGCTAAAATGCCACAGAAATTGTCACAGCCCCCTTGGTTATGTGTTAAGGTGTGTTCAGAGAAGCTTATGTGTAACACGGAAATCCCTTCTGTTCACCTCCTTGCCTGTCTCTTCAAATGTTCTGTGAGTTTTTTCTACAAAGCAGCAGAAAGCAGCAAAAAGTCTGACTGCCCCCACCCTCACACACCCCTACACCCCCTGCCCAGATCCCACAGCAGCCACTCATTTGCATGGTGCAGTGACTGGGGCCTCCAGGTTTCCCGGAGGAGTTCTGGTGGAGTATTGCCCATCGCATTACAGACTCATAGACAGCAGACAGTGCATCAGGTGTGCGTGAGGAGAAGAAGGGGCAGTTGCTTGCCTATGAACACTCCTGGGGCTCCCTTCTCGCCTCACACCTCAACTGGCAGCCAAAAAACCCTGAGAAAGGGAACTGCCATTAAAGAGCTGCAATGAACACCTGCTAACAGCCAGAAAGATCCTCGGGAGGAGAGCTGTCACTTTATCAGCAACAGAAGAGCACATGTAGGCGCACACATGCACATGAGCACGCGTGCACACACACCAGCCTATGGAAGGCTGAAAATTTACAGTCCAAATTATGTATTTCAGGACAGACATGTGGAACCCTGACAGCCTGTCTTAAAACAAGAACAGCAGCAGCAGCAACAACCACAACAAGTTTTAGTGGGACAACCATGATTGGGGAAGCAGCGGTGGGAAGTTGGTGCTTTTTTTACTGCCACCATTCCCTACTCCAAATTGCACATTTGTTCCTTCCAGACTCGCTCAGTCTGAAATTGCTGCTTGCAAAGGAAAACACACATTTTGACCCCATAAGGAAGAAAGGTACTGTATTTGCTGGCATATAAGACACATTTTTCCCCCTGAAAAATACTGTTTGAAAATGGGGTGCGTCTTATACACAGTCGTGTCTTATATGCCATCAAATAGTATTTGCCAGTGTATAAACGGGGTGTGTCATATACACGGGTGCATCTTATACCCTGGCAAATATGGTATTGCAAGGGCTGGTGTAGAACACGAAAAGGGCAAGTGGATGCAGCGGGAGGATTAATACCCCTCCACGCTGCTGCTTCTCCAGTCTCAAGCAACCCTCTCGAAACAACTCCACCTCTTCACAGTGTGTCTTGATGTAACAGTGAATGTGACTTTGTAACAGACAACTTGGCCCTCTAGATGTGCAGAAGCACATGCAATTATTCAAAAGCCTGCTGTTTTTCATAGCTCTAGTGTCTCACTCCTGCCATGCACCTCATAGCTGATTTGGGAACACCATACTTCTCTTAACATAAATTGAGGACCATCTTGTACATGCACACTAAACAATACAAATCTAAATTATCTAAATATGGAAGGGATCACAAAACATAGGAGAAAAAAAAACAGTGTTGGGGCCACAGCTGAATTTACCATCTGCCTAGTGCAAGATGACATGAGGGCACAGATGGAGAGACTTGGCCCAGAATCACAGCAAGGTGCCATTCAACCCTTGTTATATATGCAGGGAAGGGTATATGTGGCAAGAACAGTCGATTTGTGAGTACATTAAGAGTGGTCTAAACATGGACCAATGAAGAAAGAAGCAGGCAGAAGGCCTACATATCCGCCAACATTTCACACGTGAAAACTGGGACGCGTGTGGCCAAGCAACATCAGAGTGTGGTCAGAATGGGAAGCATTATTCATGAAGAAGAACACACAAGCTAAGACAGTTTGCTTTTGCCTGTGCTTCCTGGGTAGGGCATGATTCAGACAACCCTTCTCCTCTCCCTTTGCTTTTGCACTTTGAACTCAGTTTGCAGCAACTGAAGTAAGCAGAGAAAGAAGGGAGAGAGAAACTGGAATATTATTAAAGTAGCTGAAAAAAATTGAGGTAACAGAAGATTAATCTGCACTGCCTCTGCCCAATTGGAACACTTGGAGGGTATGGGTTTAACGAAATCAAAATACCAGACCTTTAAAAAATTCAATATCCTGGTGATTGGGTCATATGATTTTTCCAGCTCTGTTCCTGATTTGGGGTCTATGGTCGAGGGCAGCAGAAGATGTCATCAGTCTTCATGTATAATATACCTAGGGGAGAACTAATTTAACCCCCTCACCATAAAATCTATTTCCACAATACTGCCAGTTTTCCAAGTGGACTCCAGCCATGCAGTCCCAAATCAGATGAGGAGGAACGACATGTGTGCATCACTTGGTACTCATTTCTATTCATTTGTAATAATGGTTCTTCATCTGGCTTAAGGTATGCAGACAGTAGCTTGTGTTCTAGCACTGTATCCCCTACCCCAAATAATGTACATATATGCCCACCTTTTGAGGAGAAAAAAGTTCTTCCAAGCTGTGAAGGAGTACGCAATGCTTTCTTTCTGTAGAAAATCAAGTCTTTGTTCCTAGTAAACAGCTCATCTCGCATTCAAGCAGATATCTCGGTTCACGTTGTATGGTATAAAATGTTGATGCAATACTGGGACAAATTCAGCTAGGCCATCTAGACAGTCCTGGATGTAGAAGCCTAGTCTCTTCCCTCCCCAGCTGTCCCCTGCTCTCACTATTTATGCCACATGTTCTGAGCACACAATCCAAATACTATGATTTATGTACTGCACCAATCATCTGTCCAAGGGCCCAAACAGATACACTTTTTCTATTACTTCATCCCAGCAACCACATACCTGTATTTTGAAACATTATCTGTTTTTGCCTAGTGTACAAGAACATTTTGGATACCTAAAAATATATATTTCAGGTTTGTGTCTTTATTTGTATCTTTTATATAGCTCGGGGCTGGGCAACTGCAGGAGGCCAGGGTCCAATTTCTCCTCCACCTCCCCAAGCAAGCCCAAATACCTCAGTTTCCTTTTTTGTCAAAATGGCAAGAGCAGGTGACACCATCTTTCTTAGCTTTTCTCATTCTAAAAGACTGAAGGACTTTCTGCACTACACTGTTATAGTGCTCTTATTCTACTTTCAGCAACCTATGGAATCCTGGGGTTTGCAGCTTAGGGAGGAGCCTTTAGAATTCTCAGCCAGAGAGCTCTTTGCCCTCAGTAAACTACAAAGCCCAGAATTCCACAGGATGTTGAAAGTGGAAAGGCCCTGAGATGCTTAGTTCCGGGCAATAATGGCTTTAAGCTAATACACACTGACATTTGGGGTTTTATCCTTCCAGCCCATATCTGGAATGCAGCCTCTGAGAGCTTCACTAGAACTGAATATGGCCTGAAGACTAAAAGAAGTGCCCCACCCTTTCTGAATGTGCCTTAGAAGGTACACTTAGCTAAGAATACCCCCAAACAGGACCAACCCAATATGATTATTTTAACTGTATATTCTGCCCTTTTGGCTCAAAACCATCTTAAGAGCCTACACTTTTAAAGTTTAAAAATACAAGCAATTAAGAAAAGCATTACAATCTATTAAAACTATATATTGTAGGAACACCTGGCAAAGGCAGCATCCAAGTCTTCTGTGCTTGTCATTACAGGGATCACCTCAGTTGCTTTTTTAACATTCAGATCTCCCTGATCAGATAGCAAGTGCTAATCTGAAAAAACAACATTGCAGTCTCCATCAGCTGTGGCCACAAGTGGCTTAGGTGAGTGACAGCAGACGCTATATAGCTCTAACATACCATTGCCCTTCTCAGTGTGTCTCCAAGTGTTTTTCCACAGAACAATTTTTTTTCCTCTTGCCCCAACTCTGGCAAGCTTTTTAGACAAGACTGGGTAAACTGGACCACATGTACTCTGCAGCCTCTGTGAATATGAATTCATTCCATGCTGTAAGACAAGCTGTCATCTGCAGAAATGATGCATATACATTGTCTATCTATGGCCTAGGCCATAGGCCAAACTGTGGTTGGGCCATCATAAACACGTTCCTTGCCTACGGAAGCTCTCTTCTTTCAAACAGAGTCAGCCCACCACATTCGTGGGTTTGACTTTTGCGGATTTGATTATTCACAGATCACTGGCTGTCACCTCTGCTGCCTCTCTATGCCATTTTTAATAGGGACTGCAAGCCTTGTGAGACTGAGAAACTACGAAATAAGGCTTGTAAGTTCCTATCAAAAATGGTGTGGGGCAGTAGTGAAGGGGCACTAAGCCCACCAGCCACCCACTTCTGCCTTGTGAAGGAAACCTGATGCCTCAAAGGAATTCACGTGGATTGAATATCTTGATCATACTTTTTTCTGTGTTAAAGGTTTGGGAGGGCCTAGAGTTATTCACAGTTTTTTCACTTTCACAGGAGTCCTGTGCACCTAAACCTAGCGAATGTGGAGGGATGACTGTGCTCCCAAGTCCCTCCTTCAGCTTCTGGTTCAACAAACTATTCTTTGCTATGAGGTCCTAATCAATTTCTAGATACATATTATGATTTTGCACAAATTAGGAAACAAAAATGGTTCATAAATTCATTAAACACATTATTTAATTATTCCTTCTCACTATAAGAACATAGTTGAAAATTATTTTCAGTTTAAGAATTATTCTGTGCAAAAAATGTTCACAAAAATAGCATTTTTGTGGGCAGCAAACAACATCTCTGCATGAAAAACAGGTTTTCTGCATAAATAATAGCATTTTCTATGCACGCGTGTTACTTTCTGTGCAAAAAAGGTTCTTTTTTTTCTTTGACATTCTTTGTGCAAAAGAACCCCCATGCATTTTTCACACAGAGTAAGTCCTGAACTATGAACATGAAGCCTGTCCACGCTGGACAAATCACGTTTTACCTCTCATGCTTGAACCAGATGAAATCCAAGCTTTTTTTAAAAAAATAATAATAATTCAAACCTCCAGTGCAAAGCTGCTTCAGATTATTGGTATTTATGGCCAAACATCAGTCACTGCATGCCCCTTGTAATGAGCTTAAACATGTATGAGGCAGACATAAGAGCATTTTCTGCTGTGGTACCCTAACTGTGAAAAATCCTTACACTGAAGACTCATTTGGTGCTAATGCTGGCCTCATTTCAGTGCCCTGTTAAAACCTGACTTTTCACCAAGCTCTTCAGGGCCAGGGGATCACGGTCTGGCCACACTATAGAGCAGTAATGAGCACAGTCTAAAGGAAAGCATCACACTATTTCAGTCTCTTCCAAAGCTGCAGAGAGCTGCTCTGTCTCACTGTGGCTGCTATTTTGGATGTCCACTATGTAATTTCCAGTTGCTATTGGGGGCTGGAGACCTTGGGGATGAGCACCCACTAAGGCAGTAATATTTTGCTCAATTAGTCCCAATTGGAGGCTTTTTTTGCCAAATAAATTTGTGGGGGGGGGGTTGGAAGATTGGTGAAGGTCCCAAGAGCCACCCTGACACCCCAAAGAGCTGAATGCAATCCATCCTTATTGTATAGCTTTGATATGGTATGTACTGTTTTAAGCTGTTTTAAATTGTTTCAAATTGTTTTAATTCTTTTAGACTCTTTTAAATTCTTTTAAACTATTATGCTTTCTGAACCCCTCCTTAAGATCTTTGATAAAGAGAAGGATATCAATATTTTAATAAATAAATAAATAAAATCTAGGTCTATTATCCTAGGCATGCTATTTGAAGTAAATTTCACTGAGATAAAAAACCCCTTACTTAGAAAATGTCATTAGGGCCAATGTGCAATTTTGCCATAACATCAGAAGTTTTCATATTTTGATTTTTTTCAGCTGAGGTAGCGATGGAATGCTATCACCACAGCCAGTGCTTTTATCAGTGTTGACTTCTCCTTTCTCTCCTACTGGAAGTTGCCTATCATCACGGCTAAATTGTCCTTGGATGTGGCTGCTCTAAAGAAAGACATTGATTGCATTTAAATCATTTTCTACAATTTTTCAGCAAAAGAGTTCTTCCTGCATTTTCTTTCCCATGTGTTTTGCCTTGAATTATCAACTGTTGCAAACTATTTTTTTTTCCTGTCTCATTATATGACCAATAGAGAACCAGCACAATGTAGTGATGTGAGCACTGGACTACAACCCTGGAGAACAGGGGTCTGATTCCCCACTCAGCCATGGAAACCCACGGGGTGACCTTGGGAATGTCACATACTCTCAGCCCCAGAAAACCATGTGATAGGTTCATCTTAGGGGCAACATAAGTCAGAAATGACTTGAAGGCACACAACAACATATGACCAATATATTCTGGATTCCTGCATGTTATGTGTTTTACAATTTCTTGATACTTATAAATTCACTTTAATAAGTATTGGCTGATCACTTTACCTTTCTGAGGAAATTTTTAATATTCAGTGATAAGCAAGCATTTCAGACTGAACTGATTTAAATTAGTGAATCTTTTAATAGTTTAATATTTACCCTCATATGTTATAATCATCATGTTTTAGCTGTGCTTTGTTTTTAATCTACACTCTGCAGCACCATTAGGTCCACGTACAGAGAATGGCAGCATATTAAACAATTTTTTCTCCCTAGAAATGACAAAATATATACTAGACAGATGGACAAAGAGACAGAAAAATCATACAATATACTCAGCCCCATCATATTTCCTATACTGTCCTCACTTCTTTTTATCCTTACCAAGTCACAAGTACAGTGTCCTTCCTGGGCATCCAACATTATACAGTTGCACTATAGAACGATATCAGGCCAATGTCATCTGTCAAAATCCCTGCACAACTCCTGAACCTCAGCAGCCCCACCCCGAGACTCAGATTTAGTTTTTACTATTCCATTGGTAGGTACCATTTTGTTTTTTTCTATACTGCCCCTGGTGTTGCACTGGGTGAACACACAATGAGAAAAACAAGATGGCAGATGGGATAAAATTACTCTCAGTATTTCCATCTATGCTTTTTCAGTAAAAAAAGAACACTAGCCACTCTACCATGCTAGGTGGCAGCTCCCTGCTCCCCTCCATTTTTCAATTTAATCCTTGTAGAATGTCCAGCAGGGGCATTTTGCCAAAAGCCCCTGAAATCTGCACCGCCCTGACTGATAGAAAAATTTGAAGCTGCTTCTTGGCGGCGGAACTTGACTTTAGATTGACTGCTATGAATCCCTTTGTCTGCTATAGTCTGAAAAGAGACACAGAGTAGAATCCTTCTTCCCACAGGAGAAAAAGCACAAGGCTAAACAGTCGATGTGAAGCTTTGTCATATGGCAAAGAAGCTATTGTTTTATTTCTAAAGAAGAGGAAAACATTAACCAAAAAAAGGGGGGAGGGGAATGCCCAACCAAAAACACCTCAATGCCTGCAGCAAAAGCAGCATCACAATGCAGTTGAAATCTGGCATATCATCCTGTGCCATCCCCTGACATGTCATCCTCCCCAATGCTGAACTAAGCCTACAGACTGAAGCAGGCAGTATTAGGCTGCAAGCTTCCCTTACAGTGAAATAATGAGGAAACTCAATTGTTGGATATTTTGAATCTTCATAGCAGAAGAAAAGATAAAGAAAAGAAAGCCATAGGCAGAACCCAACCTTTAAATGGAACACCTCAAAGGGAAGTGGCAGAACCTCTCTGATTCCTAACACCCAAATGAAACAGAAAAGATTACTTTCTTCTCTACCATTGCTTCATGTTCTAATATTCAGTATTGTTGACTTTGCACCTATATCTACTAACCAACCATTATTATTTTCTTTTTACTAGCCTTTTCGTCAGTATATCCTTCTGTTAGTTATTCATGGCACATTGGCACCCTCTTCCAATTTACAAAAACTAAGCAGCCTGGTAGCAAAGAAACAACACTCAGAGGCCACAAGTAACCAGGAGAGTGCCTGATGCATAAGCCAGTATGTTCTGGTCCCAAGTGCAAGGCTGAAGGCAACGCTTTGGCTCTATTTGAGCACAACTTGTGTATGTGTCTTCAGGTTTCCTTCAGGTTTCCTGTCAGCTTAAATTTCATGGTGATTTCTTAGGCAAGGAATACTCAGAGGTGGTTTTGCCAGTTCCTTCCTCTGAAATGTAGCCCACAGCATCTGGTATTGGTAGGCAGTCTCCCATCCAAGTACTAACCAGGGTGGACCCTACTTAGCTTCCAATATCATATGAGAATGGGTGACTTAAGGGGATTTAGGCAAGACTGAGGACAACTTACTCCCTGAAAAGTTCCCCACAGAAGAGAGCTTGATCTCTCTGATAACATGTAAAGCCCTATTTTAGTCCGGTCGCTATCCCAATATCTACAAGGATTGGCAAAGCTCTAGGGTTACAGGCAGAGGTTTTCATCACCCAATTCCTGACTAATTTAAAATGCTGATGTCCAGAGGTGTAGCTATGGGGCAGGAGAAAAATAAATTTTATTATGGTTTAATTGCTTTTTAACTTTTGTGTGCTGCTAATAACTTTTGTAGGACACTGAGTCACGTACCGGGGTAGAGGAGGCAGGATGGTGATGGGGATGAGGATGAGATTCAGGAGGTTCCAAATAAAAATTCTTCTCCCTCAAATAAAATTGAAGGAAAGGAAGGACTGAAGGAAGAAAGAAATCCTTCAAGAAAATTGAAGGAAGGATTTCTAGTACTGTTGTAACTTAAATGTTCACTTGAGCATACAGGAATGAGTTTAGGCATCCAAAGGGGCAGGCAAAGTGACCAACAAGATGCAAACACAGCAACAGAAGAGCAACAGGATGCAAACACAGCAAACAGAACAGGTTTTCAGTGTCTCATTCTACACCATTCTAGCAATTCTGGGCCTGAAGGAATATTTTATGGAGGGGTCAGATTCTTATTTGGTGGGGCAATGCCCTCATTCCCACCCTCCATAGCTATACTCCTGGAGATGCCACAAATTACACTTGGAACATTATGCATGTCAGAATAGGCATACCTTATTTGTTTTAATCATCATATCCTTCTCTTCAAAATTCAGGAGGCAATCATATTAAAGTTGCCAGGTCCAATTATACCAATAGCAGGCAGCAGGGCAGAAAAGGGAAAAAAAATCATAGGATCATATCTAATCCACCACTGTCTCCAAGTCCTTCCATTTACACCCTCCTTTTCTAAGGGACTTGATCTTTCTTTCTGGTCCTTGTAAGACAAGAGATTTACAACATATTCGTCAAAAAGTAAGAGATACATAGAAAGGTTAAAACCAAAACTTCATTAAAAATAACATAGATCACACCATCACCACCCAGGCTGAGCTATGGTTCTTCCTTTGCATTCCAAATTATGGCTTGTGTGATCATTATTTACTAGAATTCATCAGAAACAACCCCCACCACCACTCCCTACAATTGCTGCTTTTCTGCTTTAGCTGTTGTTGTTATTCACGATATCAGTTTATATACTTCCCCTATCCCTATTCCTGGATGAACTTGACATTTTTACCAGTTCAGCTCATCCACAATTTACGCAAGGAAGTAAGGATACACATTAAGGAATAGCTAGATCAAAGGTTATAGATGCAAAGAAAACCGAATTTTCATCACAGAATTAAAATACTAAGTAGTTCCCACAATACATTTCTTAAGTTCTGTTTTGTTTGGCATTTGCCCTGTATGAAATTCTAATGTACACCTGCTTTCCTAGGAAAGATGTATGATTTAAATTTAACATTCCAATCTGAAAATGCTTCATGAGTCACTCATTCCAGACAGTCTCATTTCATTTATGAAAATATCCTATTATGTACAGGTATTTATTGACTGTGGATATGCCTGAGAATATTAGACTTAGACTATGCCTGAGACAAAGACATTTTTATTTGAAAAGTGAAGCTAGTGAAGGTGAGCCCTGGTGGTAGCAACACTGAGTGAATGTTCAAGTGAACAGGAACTGTGGACTGCTCTGATTAGGATCCTTGCATGAAAAATAATGTTTATTTTATATTTAATTTTTTGCTCCCTGATATAAGACAGGGATTCCTAAGGGTTGTGAACAGCATCAGGCAGAACCTCAGTTTACAGGTTATGACTTCAAATTCACTTGTGAAAGTCTAAAATATCTTTTGTTATTCACTCAGTGTAGCACAAACAAGCATTTCCAATGGAATACTTGGGATTACAAATAAAAATGCTTTACAATATCCTATTGCCTTTGAGATACACCCTCAGCGTTTACAACACAATGGACCAAAAACTATTCTTGTGACTAAATCTATTTGTGTGAAGGTATATGGAGTACCAAGGTAAAGAATTTGCAAAGATCTAGTTACTCTTTTATAAAATACTGAATCTAAGTCAAAATGTATGAAAATCACAAAATGTGCAGAGAAAATAAACATTGTGCTACATGGATGATATACTGGACTAAGACTAGGTAGACAGAGACCTGGTCTTAAATCCCTAACTCAGTGATAAAGCTCATATTGCAATGTGGGGTCTATCATGATCTTTCAGCCTAACATATTCTGTAGTGTTGCTACAATATTTCCCAACATTTTAGAGATGAATACCAGGATACGTGCAGCCAAGCAACCTCAGGGTATACTCAAAAGAACAGACAAGCTAGAGGAGACTGCAGCAGTTTGCTTTTGCCTAAACCTAAAGGCAGGAAGAAACCTCGACCCCTCATTTGCTCTCCCTTCTGCTGGGCGGCATACTGACTACGCTTGCATTTTGAGCTGAGTTTGCAGCACCTGAAGAAAGCTAAGGACCAGGGACGAAATTGGGAGAAATAAACAGAAACTGGGATACTTTAAAAGCCACTGAAAAGGTGGCATGACAGACGATTAATTGGGACTGCTCCTACCAAATTAGGACAATTGGAAGGTATATAGTGATTTTAAAAGAATGGTACGACCATGTATGTTATCCCAAACTTCACAGAGGAGAGTAAAAAGATTTCCTTTCTATTGAAACCCAGTCCTAAATGTTGCGCAGCCACCATTTGTTTCTGTGGTAATTTACAGACTTTGGAATCTAGTCTGGGATTTGGAGTCTAGCTAAATTGAAGGCCTTCTCAGAAGTGACTTTATAGCACGGTGAGTGAATCCTGATTGGTTACCAATGTGTTGATTATTATCCAAACCATTGTGATCAAGGCTCTGCTTCTACTGAAGATAATGCATTTTCGCAGCATTAGGCGATCCACAGGGTAATGTTAATTTTCTAGATAATGCTTCTCTCTCCATTCTTTAGCTTCAATCTGTGACATGAATCATGGTGACAGTGGTGATGCCACTATCATCACTTGCAACCAATCATTCTCTGAACTTTGGGGCCTGTGTGTGTTTTTAAATTTGGAAGTTTTAGAGACTGGGTGGTTTCCTGGATGTCTCCAATGCAAAAACGCATAATAAGTCTTTTAACTGTGGATAAAAACTCATAGCAACAATATGACCTACCATTCTGTGGACTGTTCAGTTTTATTTTATATTGAAAGACTGTGTGCTCCCTTCAACACAAAAACATACCTAGCAATCTAACTATTCCAACAACACGCATGCATATACACACATATTCTTCCATGACAAATAGTTTGGATAATGTGCTCTTTCTCTGAAGGTAGCCTTCTGGGTTAATTGAAAGTCAGCTAAAATAAATATTACAATTTAAAGAAACAGCACAGATGTTAAAGCCAGAAGTAAATATTGAGATCCAGCAAGGTGTAGTGGTTTGAGCATTGGATTATGAACCTGAAGACCAGGGTTTGATTCCCTATTCAGCAAAGGAAACCCATTGGGTGACCTTGGGCCTATCACATACTTTCAGCACCAGAAAACCTAATAAAGTTATTAATTATTCAGAGCTGCAAGTCGAAACAATCAGCTTCTCTGCCTCCCACTCCAGCACTTTACAATAAAAATGTATCTCATGCTTTCCTTGATAGTATTTTGCCAGGTGGGTCTTCTGTACCGCCGTTATCTATTTTATGGAACAGAGAAGGATCTACTATTCTCTCCCATAAAAATGGATTCAGGTGTTTAAGTGGTCTATAGAACTACAGAATCATGGAACCAGAAGAATCCCAAAGTCATCATATTCCAGCCCCAAGCTCTATCACTATTTTCCCAGACTGGATTGTCCTACAGACAGCGGGAGAGAATATGCTTCAATCCATCAAGTGCCTGCAGAGCTCATAACTCCACATGATAGAGCCTCCTTCCTGTATTGTTTCTCTGTTTGCCCTGGAGAGACATTTCTTCCTAGCTGAGAAATATTTATAGCCAACAGATAGATTCTACTTTTGAAGCAAAATTCATCAACTAAAAACCATAATTTAGTTTTCACAGCACTCCAGACACATGGGTACACACTACAGTAAACACGTAGAGTGTGAAGAAGAGAGAAAGCCACTCCCCTCAAAATTCCGAGATACACAACAAACACAATCTCAAGAGCTCCAGTTGATCCTGGATCCATCTCATGTCCAGTGCACATTTGTTGTCTGTCAGTGAGACATCAGACTTTGCATAAGAAAACCCACAATATTATCATGAGGGCCCTTTTTAATAAGGAAAAGCTTCTTTCAAAGGTGTGATCAAGACAGGAGAAATCAGATGTTTCCAGGTGCTGTGCCCCTTCCCCACCCACTGTTCCCCTGCTCCGGAGTGTCACACATGACTCTCCCTTCCAAAACTCCAGAAGTACATTTGGGAAGACAAACAAGACATGCCCTGCAGCTTCTCCAGTCCTGATCATCACTCCATAAGCAGCTTGTCCTATTTAGAAAAGGACACCAGAGAAAAATTAGGCAAATCTGCATTTAACACCCAGTTTGGCTCTCATCCTTCCTTCACACTTCATGGGTTTACTGTATGAAATCCCAAGAGACATTTCTGGTATATCTCTGAGTCAGCTTGTAAAGAGTTAGGAAGACCTTCACATCTTCAATACATCTATTGGATGGGGGCACTATTGCTTGCTAAAGCCTTTCTCCAAAAAGTCTCAAAGCTATTCTTCTAATCCTTATGAGTCTCCTCCAGAGAGGACCACATTAAGGTCTTCATTGGCCCTAGGCATTTTTGTATTCAACTCCCTGCCTCCCCTCAATGTACCACCCAGGATATTTTTGTAAGCCCTAAAGTTCCGCCATTGTAGGCCCTAAAATTTTTGTAGACCCTAGACACTGTGCCTAAAGTGCCTAATGGATAAGGCAGCCCTGCTTCCAGAGGAATGAAACAGCACTCCTCACAATAATCAAGCAAACAAACAAAAAGGAAGGGTAAAGGGAAGGCTATTTATGACGAAATAAACACTGGTATTTCTGATCTACGCTATACTCCTGACTAAAGCTAAAAGTCAAACAAATATAGTCTAATCAGCTGATTCATTTGCTTTCCAACAACCTCTCACTCAAAGTCACAACAATTATTTTAGGTGAGCACCAAAACCCTCCCTCTTCCATATTCACATTATTGTCCCATAAACACAAAAACCAAATTTTCTCATTGATTAACAAATTATAAACTGAAGATACAGCCCACTGCATCTATGATACATTTATCACAGAAATTACCCATGAAATAATAAACAGTGTCACTATAAGAGAGGGTAATAGTTATTCCAGTCCTGAGAAATCATCCTTCTCTGGAGATGGGAAGTGACTGCAAAGCAGGTTTGTGTGTGAGTACGTGTGTGTGTTTAAGAAATGTTAAGAAGATTTCCATTTTTTTCCAGGCTCTATGCAAAACAGCTGTCTAGAAGTGAGCAGCCAAGTCAAAACTTATTTTTCTTCTGTAACAATGCCAAGATTTAAAGGGGTGGGGAGGAGAGGGAATTCAAATACTTAGGAAGTCTTTTTGGAATTTGGATTCTAAATATGAGTTTACTGAAGCAATAATTCCATGGTAGTAGCTTTTCTGCAGAAATCATAAAATGGTGGCACTGGCTTTTCAAAGTCCTGCTGATTTTTTCCTTCATGATGTCCAACACCAAAAGGGGTGTGTGTGTGTGTGTGTGTGTGTGTGTGTGTGTGGGCCAAAAAGAAAGTTGTTAAATCAAGCCTCCTGCTTCATCAATCCTCCCACACATCAAATCTCAATATTTTGCTGCAGTTCAATTCACCTTGATATGGATGGCAAAAGGATTAAATTTTACATAATTCTTCCACTGAAATGCCCTGTCTCACATTTAAAATAAAGAGTGCTATCCTGTCCACTATGGTTTGCTGCTCTGCCACATCTTCCCACTGCAGCGAAGCAAAGACTGCATACGTTTTGACACATAACTGGTGTCTTTGGTGGCATATTTTAAAAGATAAATGACATACTACAGCAGACTATTATCATTCTTTCAGTAACAACATAGTACTTCTAAGATGGAGGTCAAAAATACAGACCAATTATTTTCATTCCAAAAAAATTTCTATAAGGTTATGACCTAAAAGCTCTATTTCAATGGTTCTTAACCTGCGGTCCATAGACACCTGGGGGGCCGTGATGTCCTCACAGGGCATCCAAGAAGGCTTGAAGAAAGTTAAGAGAAAGAAAGAAAGAAAGAAAGAAAGAAAGAAAGAAAGAAAGAAAGAAAGAAAGAAAGAAATGGGATAGCCATACACTGATCTCAGAGGGCAAGAGTCTTTTGCTAAGGACAGACATCATTTGTACACATTTTCATTACAATATCTCAGACTGTTCAAAAGTTATGAAATTTTTGGTAGCAAAAAATGTGCTCAGCACTTGCTACTTCTGTGTGCACTGAGACCATGCAAGTGAATTACACTGAGTGGCTGAGATAAAGCATGTGACATTTTTTGCTACCACCCATTCAGCCAGAAGCTGCCTTGAGTTAAGTCTTGGTGGTCTGTGGTAACAGAAAATAAAGGGGGTCCATGGTAAAGAAAAGGTTGAGAACTACTGCTCTGTACTGCTCAAGTCTATGTTATTTACCATCTATCCCATGAGAGGCTGCCCATGTTTGAAGAGCTCCAGGGGAGGCCATTCTCTCCACCTCACCACCACCACATGTATTCCTGGCAGGAACATGGGGGAGAGCCTTCTCTGTGGCTACTCCTAGACACTGGAACTTCCTTCTTAGAAAGGTTAGCCTGGTACGCTGCTCTCTATCCTTCTGTCGGCAGGCAAAGATATCTTTCTTTCAGCAGGCCTTTCAGAACTGGTTATTCATAGGGAAAGAGTCTTCAATAATGTGCTCACTGCCTGTCTTTGTTTTGCTTCTTTTTAATGGATGTGCTTTTAAATTGTTTTTAATTCTAACGATAATTTCATTATGTTTTAACTTTTGTATAATATGACCTTTTAGCTCTGTTTTAATTTTTGTAAGTCACCTTGAATCTCAGGGCTGAGACAAAGAGGGATATAAATACAGTACAGTCTTGATTATCCGTCCTTCGGTCATCCGACATTCCAGATTATCCGACATCGCAGCTGCTTGGGGGCATGACTGTAGGCATTTCCACGCCCCCAGACACACCCAGACACGCCCCAGACACACCCCCAAACATGGCGGCCGCTACGGGCCTCCGGATTATCCGACATTTTCATCTATCCGACTATCAGCCCGCCCGTTTATGTCGGATAATCAAGACTCTATTGTAATAAAAATACATAATTATAACACTGATATACAGTAAGGTTTTATTCTAGACCTAAATCACACCTAATTATTGAAAAGCCAAGAAAAATTAAGCAAATTATTTTGAAGACAAAGGTGGGGAGTTTCCACCTTTGAGCTCAAGTAAAAATGTTTATAGGCCTTGGGCTTGCAATAGGCAGTTATTCTGCACAAGAAACATTCTTCTAAGAAATAATCAAAGCACAGCTTTTTTAAAACAAATATCTCAGTTTTAATCCTGGATATGTTTCTGTCACAATGGAGGAAAGGCCTGCTAATGGCTATCTGCATCAGCGATATTCACAGCACAAAAACTGCTTGCTAGCATTTCCTTGAGAATTAAAGGAACATATATCCATCCCACTTTTTCTAGGCAAATCTTGCAACAGTCTAAAAACTTGTGGTGTGTGCAAGCTTTAAGACCAATAAATTCGTTTGTACGGTCAAATCAACATAAATGGCTACAATGCATTTGCAGCTGTTGTCGTTTTGTGCCTTCAAGTCATTTCCAACTTATGGTGACCGTAAGGTGAATTAGGTTTTCTTGGCAAGCTTTGTTCAAAGGGGGTTTGCCTTCCTCTAGAGCTGAGAGAATGTGCTTCCATGACTGAGCAGGATTTGAGCCCTGCCTCCACAATCACAGTCCAGCTCTCAAACCACTATACCACATTGGTTGTACAATGCACAACTTATATCCAATTCTGGGTCTTACTTCTCCATTAGTGAAAAGGAGATAGTGTTCAACCCACCCTGCAACAGTGGCCAGTTGGCCTGGAGCCACTACTTTATGTATGACTACTGACTGTTACTCCTAATGTAAGTTAAGTTTTACTAATAAAAGCCAATAATTAATCAAGCTGAGAGCCTGCCTCTCATAATGTCTTGGCACAGGTGTAAAGAGACAACACAGGACATTCGAAGAGTACTCCTATCTAGTCTAACAATTGTCAAACATCTACCAAGCAATACCTTTGGTAGTTCACTGTTTGCTATTGTTTTACATGAAGCTATTGCATACCAAGTCATTTAGACAAACCAAGTATATACCTAATTAACCATGGTTCCCCAAGCACTCTGGCTAGAGAAGACAGAGGATGTCGTCTAACACACCTGGAAGGTGATTGGTGAAGGCTGCTGTAAATTCTCAGGCTGACACTCATACCTAAGAGTTTTCAAATGGGAAGTATCAGGGACTGATTCCGAAATCTCGTGCTTGTAAAATGGGTAGCCAATCCATGTGTCATTTCTAAGGCAACAGGAAACTCACTAAAGCCTCACAGAAGATCAGAAGGTTAACAAGAACCAAGTAGAGCTGAGCATGTTATGAGTCAGCAGTTTGCCACATTCACATAGAAAGGGGGGGCAATTTGCAAGTATGTTTTCCTGTAACAGCAGGAGTGCATGTGAGTGATAGGGGAGATTACTGAACCCACTCCCTTCCTACAGTTTACTTGGATTTGTTCCAGATATTATTCTCTACGCTCAGATGCAATGTCAGCTAAGAATGGGGAAAGTGGATGAAGCACCGTGGTCAAGTGCAGTAAGATGTTCCCTGACATCTGTGGCCCTTTCCGCAGCTTACCTTCTCACGCTGCTGGAGTGTGGGACTTGCACGAAAAGCCTGGGCAGGCAGACTCTCGCAAGCCTCCTGCTTCCCTGCTGCTTGGGCTCCATAGCTCCTTCCTGCTCGCACACAAGCCCCGCCTGCACACCACCCCTTCCTTCCGCAGTGCAGCCTGGGAGTCATAGGCTGCACTGAAGAGCGGACGCACAACAGGCCCAGCTCCAGAGGCTCCGCACTACAGGTGAGTGCAGCCCAGGCCCGTGAGCCTTGCGCAAGCGCAGCAATAAGAAAATGCGTATTTGCTGCGCTTGTGGGCCTTGAGCATGACAGAAATGGGAGTGCATCATGCAGACCACTCCTGACATTCACGCAATGCTCAAGGGGCCCTTTCGCTTGTAAACTGCCATGCGAAAAGGCTATGTGAATGGAGCGAATGTGTGAAAAGAAACAGGCCCGTCACTGCCATATTTACTTTGGATCTAAGGAGCCTTCCTCACTACACAATTGCAGCACTATGATTCCACTTTAATTCCCCTGGCTGCATCCTATGGCATCCTGAGATTTGTAGTTGGGTGAGTTACTAGAGCTCTCTTTTTGAGAATTCTAAATACGCCTCTCTAAACTGCAAACCCAGGATTCTACAGGATGGAATCATGGCACTTAAAAGGGAATTAAAAAATAATTTTTAAAAATTATGTAGCATGAAAGTACCTTTCATCTTAAATCTTGGCTAATTTAAAAATACAGGGCAGGCACGTGTTTGTGTTGAAGCTATAGCTGTAGCCAATGTACTTCATAGCCCCAATCTCTCGAGCTGCCAAGAGGTTGCTCCTATTGAAATACTGTGTCCTCAACTTCTGAACAGGTGACTAATGCCACCGGCTATAATTAAAGTGTATTACTGTTATTGCCTCCCTTCAATCCATTTCTGACTTACGGCAACCCTATAGCAAACTGCAAATGAGAATAAACCAGAATTGTTTTCAGGTTAGCAAAGTAAACATCAATGACATCCAAGCATCTCCAGCTGGTTGTGTCTCACTCACTCAGTAGCCCGTTCCGTCTCTCCAGCAAAAATGTTATCATGCCATAGCTCCCCAAAATACCTTGGCAACTAGCACCACAAACTTTTGCATCTATGAACACTGCTGTGCACACTTAGAACCACCACACAGTCATCATAGAGTTACTTTCCCCTCTCCTCATATTATCATGCATACCCAATGTTATCTCAAAAATAAACATCTTGACATTAGGAGACAGAGGTAAACACTGGAGCCTTTGATAGAGCTCGAATAAGAAATTCAATAAGTCAGTTTTTAAATCAGAAGAATCCATACTAATTTGAACTCCAGTATTATGGCTTGTCTTCAGTTCCCATGGATTCAAAATGACCGATTTTAAATGCTTCAGAAGGAAGTCTTCACTACCCTGGCTCCTTAAGTAAATAAGAAGCATAAATGATAACAACTGACATTTAAATACAAACAGAATACTAAAGCATCTTTAATTAACTCATTTTACAAATTGCATTGTTAGCTTCGTTTCTGTCATTCAGCTTTCCACCCTTTCTTCCTAACCCCCAAATTGCAAATTTCAGACAAATATATTCTAATCTAGGAGGACATTAGAGAGGTGGAGCAACAAAACAGCTGCTGTCATCCTCATACCTCTACACCGCACAACCTGCAAAGGCAGTAATAACTGCTGCCTTCCGAAAACCATTCTTCTCTTCCTTTTGACCTGCCTGGAAGACCAGGAAAATGCAGAGGCCATGAGACACAGCCTGTATGGATGTTTGTGAGTCATCCTGTGTGTGCCCTGGATGGGCCTGGAAAGGCAGAGAGGAAACAGCCAGGGATGAGACAGTAACTCCCTGACCCCACATCCTCTCATCCTCCCCGACCCAAAAGGGCTAGATTCTACCCTATGGATGAAGAGAGAAAGCTAGGTTCCTAAATAGGAGGCCCCATTGCCTCCTCTTGCTATACTACACAAACAGTCAGCCACAGCACCCGCCCTGGAAAATGAAAGCAAACAAGAACTAAAATAAGGCTTTTGTGGTGTTATGTTGATGCTGCTGGGTCCAGTGAAAGGATCTTTCAAATCTGACACCTAAGTGAAGAAACAAGTGAAAACTCACTGGGCATCAGAGTCTGACAGTTTATATACCAAATGTAAGATTTTTTTCTCTCCTCTCATACTTGACCCTACCTGATGCTGTAGATCTCAAGTGACTCCTACACTCCTACACAATGCAGTGGAAAGGCAGAAGAAAGCAAGTCCACCATATATCAGAAACATGAGTTACTCCTTGAATGCCATACACATCACTTTTATCAGTGCTAGTGTTGATCCAGATACTTCATAACAGCTGCTGGGAAAACTGAAAGTCTATTCAGTCCAAATTTCTTATCGTGTCAGAAGCACAGTCCAAATGTGGGCCACGTTAAGACTCTCGGCAAAAATTAACTATTAATGAAAGAGAGAGAGAAAGAGACAAACCCACCCCAAAATCTCTAAATCTGTTGAAATCTTTTATAGAGATATAGAATAGGTAAGGAAATAAGGAAGCCAATTGTGTGGAAGAAGAGAACATTATTCTTAAGAAGAGAAGTACCTTTCCTCTTATGTAGAGTGTGAGGGACAGGAGATGGATGTAATGATTCCAAAGAAAGGGTCACTTTGCACAGGTTCTGAGTTTCACTTCCACCCAGTGGCAAGCCTCCACTAAGACAGAAATAACTTTTAAAGGTTATTTATCCATTAATTTATTCATTCCACTAATTGGTGGTCATGCAGGGAGATGGATTTACTACCATAATGCAACTTTCCCATTATTTCTGTGTCACTTGAAAACAGAACAATTCTATCCACAGTGTATTTGATGTCTTCCCTCCATTTTTAGTACCTTGCCTTTAGTCAATTAGGTCTCATATATTTGAGACAGAGTTCATGCGGGCAAGTAATTTTTTCCATGACCCACCTACTTTGCAAAGAACAATTTTTTATGCAAAAAAATTAAAATAAAAACATGAAAAGCCAGGAGATTCCCTGATCTTCTTAACCCTGCAGGGTGTATAGAGATCATCACTGGCGACATCTTGCGCCTGATGCCTGTCACAACTAACAGAATAGAAGTTCACAAGCCTCAACCTGGGAGAAAAGAAGATCCCTGGGAGGAAGCATACAAGCTGCAGCATTTTCAGGAACTGGCACCCAGGACAGCAGGTGGGGCAAAAAGAAAAATGTGCCCAGCGCAGGAGGGATGGGAAAGATGCCCAAGTAATTTTGCTGATCTTTCTTCTTTTGATTGCCGTCGGAAAGGAAAGTGACTTCTTTCACTTGAGGAACTCCTGATCATTAACTTACCATGGGCGAACATTTTTAAAATACGGAACCAAATTAAAAGTACCTGTATACATTCTCCTGACTCTAATTCTAAATACTGTAACACATTACCTGGTGATTTCAAAGGGGATCAGAAAGAATGATAGTCAGCAGCTTTACAGTGCTGGGAAAAGAGCCAGCATCACAACTGGAAATTATGACTCCCACCACTTTCACCTGAGTTTTCTCTATTTGTGCTGGAAAAAAAGAAAACCAGCTGAGGTACTACACCTTTCAGCAGATCTACTTCTACACTTGTGTTCCTCCTGTGGCTCAAGAATCCCATTTCCCACCCAGAGTTTAATCCAAGAGCCTGTCATTCACCATCCTCTTATTGCTTCAAATGCCCATCCACCTGTGTACAGTCAGATGTACACCAGCAACATCCCACTATCAAAGAATATTTCCCTTCCATAAGAAAACTAGTTAGATCAGAATTTGTTTGTAAACCAGATAGTAGGCTGGCTCCCCTATTCCTCAGTTACGTTGTATGGCTTTTAGGTTATCAGTGCTGGCTCCCGGCTCAGACAAGAGGATAAAGGGAAAGCCACTCCCATCACTGTTCAGAAATTACTATTTTTTATACATTTAAGTGAAAACTATCCAAAACACCAGGTAGAAAGGGAAGATATTCACCAAAGTAGCCAGAGAGTATATTGGTCCCTCCATTACAGCTTGGAGAGAACAAACCACTCTGTCTGCCATTAAAGCAGAGGAAGTTATATTACTGTACAGAGCACCACTTGGGCTAAAAGGGAGTGGGAGTCAGTCAAGATTTAATTATATTGGATAATTTCACTGCCCATCTTGTTCCTCAAATCTGCCTACAAATTTAGGGAAGCTGTTGATTATTGTTTCAGTTACAAAACACAGAAGCATTGGCCAATAGCACCCAGGTTACACCTTGCACGATGCAGCTATGCCATCCCACCCAAAATTACATTACATATAGAAAGACTGGGGTTCTACTGACTTGGTTGAAAATTTGCTGGACTAACTCGCCAATGCTAAAATACAGTACCACCCCTTTTAAGACTGAGAAGGCCTTCTGCAGCCTTTCCACTGGAAGAAATTGATTACTGAGAGCAGATACCATATACCTGGTGCAGTGTAGCTAACAGTCTATATCCTACCATCTGTAAACTGGAATAGTAGAGACTATAACCTGACAAATGTTGAAACACTAAATTCAATATGTCATTTCTAAAATCTCAGCTTTGCAAAACAACATATAACTGCTTCCTAAACCATGACGTATTAACTAAAGCTAAACCACAACTTATTAACTAGACTTATTGTTCTACTGAATTTGTAAGGAATGACAGAAATGATTCAAACAAATAACAAATTCTTTAGTAACAGAACCTGGGGACAAAAGCTATAGGGCACATGGCAGATACACTTCATGGGCCATTTCCGCACTACACTCTTATAGCACGATTATTCCACTTTCAACATTCTATGGAATCATGGGATTTGCAGTTTAGGGAGGATGTTGATAGCGGCATAATCGCACTGTAAGAATGTAGTGCAGAAATGGCCAAAGTGTTCACTCTTCATACAAAGCATTGCAAGTTGTTAACCATCTTTTGTACTCAAAAATCCCTCCGTAGTCTCAAGGCGTATGACAACAGATAGATGGAAGCTTCTACTGTTTAGGAGAGAAGTCCTGCTATATTCACAATACAGACAAACAATTAGAATTAAAAAAAATTAATAAGAAAGAATAAGTGAAGGCATAAATATAACAGAAACAACTGGACAATTCACCAATGATATTAATGGGAAGGGTTGGCAGGGCCTGGATCCAGACAGAAGCCCTGGCAGTTTGCAAAGCATGCCTCTTCTAATGGTAGATGCTTTGTTCCTTTTACAGCCTTGGACATTCAGAAAGTAAGTAATAAGGAATGTTCCTAAAACGGCATTTCAGCACAAACCTTCAGCAATTAAGACATCATGAGCTATAGTCCTCTGCTTTCATAAGAGGTTTTTTTTTTTTATTTAAGAAGCAAACGCATACCATAACCTATTCAACGACAGTTTATTTTTAAGTACCAGGAATCCAGAATTCATGTTATTTGACTTTAAATTATCTAAACTTTAAGGCTTAAAAAGATAGCTTTTGGGAGAGCTGTAAATCTGTCATTCACAGTAGTCCATGGAGGGGAGGGAGGGAGGGAGAGAGAATGCTCCCAATAGGGGGCTCTGGTCAAACTGATTCTACCACTTTTCAAGCTGTTCTCCTAAAACAGGCTCCCTGTTGCAAGAGACAGGGGAATCTAGTGGTGTGATTGCCACGGGCACCATAAAGGATCATCTCTGTGATTAGGAACATGTTTAAAGGGTTTTATAGACTTAGGTTCAGTAAGTGGGAGGTGGGGACATCCAAATATACTTTCAAGTATTTTTTTTTTAAGTAGTGCAAACTTTCCCCTAGAAGCTAAATTAATTTAATCAAAAGCAAACTGCAATCAGTAGAGAGCACTAGTTTACAGACTGTGCAGCTGCAATTAAGACTCAGGGAACTGACTACATATGGGGTTTCCCTACCTCCAGCAACAAGCTGTCCTTATCCAGTTCTCCTTTCAGTTTGCAAACCACCAATGCAGGATCAGGCCTAGTACACAAGTAACAACAAAGGGGGCACTCATACACATTGCCTCACCTGGAATAATCATTTGTACACAACCTAGTGGCCAAACTAGTTGCTGTACAGGAAGTCTGTAGTAAGGATTTTCCATGGCTTCTTAAGAAATGAACAGCAACACCAGGTCCCCAGCATTACAGGAGGAGGTGTAACTCTTCCCCATGCAATTTTCCCCAGTTAAAATTGTCCTTCACTCCTACTGCTATTCCCTCTGGGAGAGATTTGCATAAAGTCTTTTATCCTATCCCCACACAAGATAAAAACCTACGTTATTTTTACAGCTGAGATGAGACAAACTAAAGACTAGTGAAGAAGTTATGACAGTTAGCATTTTTGTCAGGCTGTCATCCGCATATTATTCTTCTATAAATTCTCACTGTAGTTCTTAATGCTGCTGGAGGTGTTGCTTACACTGGAAGCCAGTTAAGGCAAAGAAAAAAAGGGGGGGCATTGTATTTGATAATTTTTCTTCTTGTTGTTAAAGCCATAGCTTAGATAGAGAAGCCTGCCACCTTTTAGAGATGAACTTCACGCCACTATTGCAAACACATGTTCCCACACCCACACCTGCAGAATAATATAACTGCAGATCATTGACAGAAGAGAATCAATGGAAGGAAGAGAGGGAGCAGTCCTTAACCTATCCTGCATCCAATATTTTAAAAATTATTTTAATGCAGATAAAAACATTTCTGTACTGTTCATCAAGAATAATATACACAGGCACTGCACAAATAAAAATGGCAATATAAACATAAATCATAACTAAAACAAAAAATTATACAGCTTACTCAGTGGTCAGAAACTAAAAATCATAAAATGCACCATGAGTTATTAAACAATGGAGTAAATAAAAAAGTTTTGAACATGTGCCTAAACTGTATCAGATTTGGCATATGATTTTATTTTGGGGGGAGGATGTTCCACAGAATGGTCATCACCAAAAAAAAAAAAAATGTCCCTCATGCTGATTGTCATTAGATGATTATGTGCCGGATGTGGCATAAATACAAAAGCGACAGACGATGATCACAGCAGATGAGCAAGTCTACACACGAAAAGGTATTCTGGCCTCAAGATATTTAGCACCTTACTGGTTAACAGTAGAATCTTAAAATGACCAAGCAGCAAACCCTTGGCTAGTGCAGTTCTGTCAACAACAGTGTTGTTAAAATATTGAGTAGGTGGCCCCAAATTGCCCCCCTGCCACAATCAGTGAATTTACTTCTATTTTGGGGCTCTGGTTGCAGAAAATAAATGAAAAACAACCTGAGGTGGGAAGCAATGGGCAAAATCAACAGGCAGGCACAGATTAGGTACCAAGTACATATGTACACACAGTCTTTTTTCCTGCAACCTCCTGCCCCCAAATTCCCACATTTGACTTATCAACAAGCTTGGCTTTTGTTATTAAAGAAAGAAAGAAAGAAAGAAAGAGGTATATATATATTTTGATAAATTAAAGAGATTTTTAAAAAAGGGTAGGAATGTTGTTTACCTTGTAATATGTAATCTTGCACTTAAAATCAGCAACTACCCAGATTATAACAACTACATGCCCCACTTCTGTTTTTCCCTAGGAGCTATAGCAGGAACCTACAGAGGACAAACGAAGCAGCCCAGTGTCATTCAGGATTTATTTAACCTGGACTATATTTTTAAGTCTCACATATAAGATGAATTTTCAAACCTGGGTAGAAGTAAAACTCAGTTGAAACCTCCTCTCCTAGCCAACCAGTCAGTTTTGGCAGAAGCCTCCTTTCTTGTTCCACCCCTATGGGAACCTTTGGGTAAATTTAGTTTTCCATCTCACCACACTTTTTCACCCACTTTGTTACTTTTACGCCTAGGTCTGGGTACTGAGCTAAGGTGTTTCTGGTAAAATTCAAGGGAATGGAATTGCAGCTTTGTGGCCTATCATGTGAAAACTTGGCCTGCAGAAATAAGCCTAGGACACATCAACCATACCTCTGCCAAACTTCAGCTAACCAATGGATATCTCAGTGTTGTTTATATGATTCCTGAGTGCAGAAATTAAAGGAAGCCTTACAAATAAAATGATATTTTCTGAATAGGTCCTCTGTTAAAGGAAGAAAACTTGACTTTTTTGATACATCTTTATCACCACAGTGCTGATGATTTGCTCTCCATTATAACGAACAGAAGAAAACAAAAAATAACTGAGAAAAATATTCAGTGTGTCTTTCATCTGTATGCCCTTTGCCTTGCCCCTCTTCCTATTTATTGTTAAACTCTTATATATTCAAAACAAATTTGGGAAGGAACAGAATCCTTCACAAGTAGTCTTAGGCCTAAAGGATGGCTTAGGTTGCGGTAGATAGCCTCCCTAATGTTTAAAATGGGGGCAGAGGCAGGAGAGATATGGCCTGTACAGTCCCACTATGTGTATGTGAGTATGCATCTATGAGAGCATACATATAAAAATAAATATGATAGACAGTTCAGGGATCAAAATACACTTTTAACTTTTCAGTTGCTTTGGTTGTCAGCAGCAAGAAAAGCTGCCTTAGACACTTTAATATATATTTATGTTATAGAAATATATATTATCTATATTGCATTATTTTGCATATATATTGCATTATATATTGCTCAGCCCACAAATTTACATAGCAATTTGCATGCTTAATCTTAGATTTGACTAATAAATCTTTAGAATGTAGGCCATACTGTGCTGTTGTAAAACATTTGATTACTGTTATACAAAATTTAAAGCCATTTGATCACAATTTTGCAGACTGTCTTCTAAGTGCATCATGGACTGAATGTCAGAGTAAAAAAATCTAAGAAGCAGATAATGAACAAACCAGTAGGTCCGTACTTGCCTTTACTCATATATGCCTATGTATGTGAAAATATATTTGAAGTAATATCTGACAGAGTGAACTAAAATTTTTATACACCTATGCTTTAATTTTGCATGTTTTTCCACGTGATGAGATTCTGTGCCAGGGAGAAGGAGGGAAGGGATTTTCTAAGTTAAGAATGGGTATGTGTTCAATTGTCTGGGAAGGCAACAAGGGCCTAATTTTCTCTTTACTTTTATAAGGTGGGAGGAAAAGGGAAAGAAAAGAACTTGTAGAAGAGGTACAGAGGAACACTGTTCGTTACTTGCCAAGCCGGGAAGTGCCCTGAGCTGTGCAGAATAGATGATATGAGTGTGCCAGTAATGCCATCCGCAGGCGCTGAGATGAACCTCCTGACATTGTCCAGAGGCTGCTGCACACACACTGGGTGGACATACTCTAAAAAAGGAGAAAAGACTCCTGACAATATTATTAGACTGAAACTAATTAAATACAAAACTGTGTTGGGATACAGGAGGTGATAAGAAGGTAGCCTACTCGATTTAACACAGCAGAGATTTGGAGTTAGGAAAGAAAAAGTGCAATTAGAAAGCAAGAGCAACTAGGAAAGAGGCTGGATTATTGGGTCTTTGGCTACTTAAACAAAAAAAAAAAGGAAAAAAGAAAAAGAAGGGAGAAATAGAAGAGTAACAATGGAAGGGACAAGAGGAACATAAACTGATAGACTCCTTTTAATATAACTCAGTGCAGCCAAAGGTAAACACACAAATCATCCCACTGCCAGCCCGTTCAGATCTCAAAGTCTGCAACAAATTAGGTGTATCTGGGCAAAGGCTAAAAATTAACCAGTATTTTCTATTTCAACTGAAAACAAAACAAAACAAAAAGAGAGCTGAAATCTAAAAACAAAATGAAATTAAATAATGGTACACATGCGCAAACACACACACATACAGTAGGGTTGGTGTGAAGGAAAAAAAAGACCATGGAAACAAAAGAAAAGGACTCCAAACCATCTTGTAGAATGCTCCCTCTCCCTTGAGAAACTTGTTCCTATGCGATGGCAAACACTGAAAATTTTATTGCCTGAATGCTGCCATGCACTGCATAAAAATGTCCATGAGTGCTTGTCTGTACGTTTGTGGTTTGCAAACCATGGGCAAACTGATATGTTAAATCAAGCCAACACTGGGAGTTAGGAAGGAGGGGGAGAAAAATCAAGCAAGGAAAACAAAAGCCTCGCTTTGAGATAAGTGCCCTTATTCCACATCCTAAGAAAACTAATGTTCTTCTCTTTCGTAAACTGACATTTACATATTCTTATTCTGTACCCCCAGCTTGCAGGAAAAGGGATTTTCCTCACCATGGGAACTTCCAGCCATCACAGGTAGGAAAGAAACAGGAAGTCAAGAAAGGCCATTTGCCCACTGTGACTTTTTTCAAAGACAGAGTAGGATGGGATCATCCTAGTACATTTCTGAAGTTAGCCATTTGTTAATTATGGATGAAAGAAACACACAACAACAACACAAATCAATTGGGGAAAAAGCAACTGCCTTTGAAATTAAACACACACACACACACACACACACAAAACAACAACTAAAATTTTAAAAAGACAACAACCGTGGAGCGGTGGTATTTGTCTGACCTACCAGGAGTGTGAACAAAATACGCCAAGTAAAGATCCAGTTCTTTAATTGTGACTCCAATGTGATGTGGCTGGACACAAAGGCCCGGATTTGAGCACTGCGGCGACTTGTACAGCCGCTCCCCATCAGTACTTTCAAGAGGGATCCCTTTGAACAAGATGACCATAACTAGGTCCAGCCTCCAAACCTTGTCAGCTTGCCTCAGGCAGTCAATCCTGCGGATTTTGCCCTTCTGGTCTGGGTTGGAGAGGACGCAACACGGTGCTTTCTTGCCCGTGATGGTCAAGACGAAGTCCTCACGAAACTCTGGGCGGATGTCCTTGCGTAGCTTGGCCAGCAGCCGGGATGCCCATTTCTGCTTGATCTCAGGCTTTTCACCCAGTAATTCATCCTTCACAGCGCGTTCCTCATCCTTTGACATCCGCTTCTCATGCTTCTTAAAGTACTTTCGTTTCCGAGCTTGCAGGTTGAACCATGTGTAGGAAAAGGCACGGACATGAGGAAGGAGAGCTTCAATGAAGGGGTGGAATTCATCCTGAGGAGAACACGACAAGAAGAAAGGGTGCAAAACAAGAGAAAAAAACTCATTAGAATAAGAAAAAAGGGAGAGGGGGAAAATCACCCTTACCATTGTAATTTTTATGATGCCAAAAACAATTGCAAACTGAGGAAAAATTAATTTGATCAGCAACAAACCAACAGTGAGCTAAAACACATCAAAAGAGGAATGCCAAGAAGAGACATGAAGGGGTGGAGGGTGGCTGCTGGGGAATAATGCCATTTCAGTAATGCCACAAGAACATTTCTTTTAAAATAAGCATAAAACCACGGAAATAAATCTTGGCTTTCTTTAAAAATAAAAGTGATAAAGTTTGTTTGGCAATGTTGGAATCAAAGACAAAACTGATTATGTTCTCTCTTGCCAAATACAACGCCCTGAATAATTTCTATATAATCAAGTAATTTTAGAGGTCTGTCTGATTTCATTTTTTTAAAAAATAAAGATTTTCCTACAGCTAAAAAACACCCAGAGGGCGGAAAAAGTCAAAAATGGAAATAATTACCATTGCTCTGTCTCATCCCGGCGAAGCTAAGCCCCCGATTCAGAAATTCTGGGCTCAGAATTGCGGAGTGTGGAGGGGGGGAAGATGTTGGGGTTGTGAGGTGGAAGGAGGAGGAGGGGAGAACAAGGAGAAAAGTAAAAAATGTAAGAAGGAAGTGCACAGCACACAGCAGAGAGAAGGATGTTTCCTAAATTAGGTGGAAAGCAATTGTTGGCTGCATTCTTCACTGCAAACCCTTAACCAGACTGTTCAAGTTTTATTCAATAAGAAGAGTAGGATATCAAAGAAAGCATTAAAAACTGAAGAAAGCAAGTTAGGAATGGAAACATCAGCAAAGGATAGATATAAATCAACATCACCCCGCCTGCGCCATAAAGAGGAAACAGAATCAAAAATACCAAAAAACCAAAAGAATAATACTGAAGGTGGTGATGGTGGTGGTGGTGGTAATAATAATAACAATAATTATAATTATAATAATAAGATGGAAGAATGAGAAAAAATAAAACAAGGGAAGAACAACAGCAACTGATCAGGAGGGGGAGCTGAGAGGAGGGAAAAGAAGCTCGTTCAGCGTTGGCAAAAATGCAAAGATGCAACTTAGATGTGGTTCCCTCCGCCTGAGAACAGGGGTGATTGCAGGTCTAGGGGAAAAGGGACAGACTCCGCTCTGGAATCAGCTGTGATCGGCTGCTGGCAAAACCCAACTGCTGGGGTATGGGGGATTTGGTTGTTGTTGTTTCCCCCTTTTTTCCTTTCCTTTTTTCCTCTTAAACTCTCTTGCTTGCTTGCTTTCTCCTTTCATGCTCAGTCCCCAACCATTTGCTTGTGCCAAAGCCAGCAGAAAAAAAAAGAGTGGGGGGGGAGAGAAGAAGGATCCACCTATTTGGCAAGGAGACACATCGTGGAGCAGCCAATGGCTGCATCAAAGGGAAAGGGAGGTGGAGGGGGAGGTTGGCGGAGAAGGAATCAGGGAGGGGGTGGCACAGAGAGAGAGAGAGAGAGAGAGAGAGAGAGACTGTGCAGTTAAGAGATTGAAAACAATTTGCCAAATCGACAAGTTCGTATCTAATGAATAAGCCAAGTCCATCCGCAATGAAATTTTTATTGGCCAGCAGATTTTGGCAAGGAGGTGACTGGCAAAATATTTTAAACAAATAAATATCCCAGCATCCACCCTTCTATTCCCCCCACCACACAGACAGTCCCACAAGGCCTCAGAAAAAACAGCTGTTCTCTCTTCTCTCTCTGTCTCATTCTCTTTCTGTTGTCTCTCTACCCTCAACTATTTGTATAAAAAGAAAAGGCAGGGGAACAGAATTTCCTTCCAGATATAACACCTTCTCTTCACCATACATAGAATTAAGATTTCACTATTCTACTTTTTTCTCAACCCAAACAGCACTCATTTAAAGTCTTTCTGCCCTCCCCACACATAACATAAAGGTATTATTTTCCAAAGTTCCTGGCATGGCCTATTATACAGAAAATATCTTTCTCTTATTAAGCTGAGGCTATTGGTAAATGTCTTCGACTATTTCCGAGGTTTGCCATTCACTTTGATTTGTAACAATACCACTAGCAAATTAAAGTAACTAGTCGCACATCCCCCACGAACACTATTCACTTACACCAAAATCCTTAATACACACATACACTACTACTATAAATTTAAAATGACAAAACAAAATATATTGCAAAGATGTTAACTGTTTTGAAAGTCACACAGCACAGAGCAGCTATTTTAAGATCTACCATCCCAACGTTCCCTTCTTTTTGTTGCCTGGTTATTATTGCTCCTGCCACATGCTTTAACCAAAAGGGAATCCAAAAACTCAACTACAGGAGAAAAACAGAGTAACGAAATTGAAATAAAGGCATAAAGCGGGGGGGGGGGAATACCAGTATGAGGCAGGAAAATGCAACATATAATCCCGAAAAGGCAAGAGAAAGGGGAAAGGAAGAGAAAAGGGAAATGTTAAAATGGAAGAGTTTTTAAAAAGAGAAGAAGAAAGGAGAGAAAAACAGAAAGCTAAAATTAGGAGGTAAAGAACGTGTTGTTCTTGAGTTGCTTTCTCTGCACTTTTCGAACTGCCATCCTCAAGTATTTGGGTGTCTGACGAAGCCGTAAAGGTAACAATAGCTGAACACAGTTGCTTTCCTAGGAGAGCACTCCCTTTGCCTGCTTGTTTTCTCTAATCCTGCCCATCCATGTACACGGCACATTACCACTTGCAACCTCCCAGTACCGCACGGGAGAGACGACAGAGAGCTTTATCTCAGAGAGGGTGAATTTACAAGCAAACAGGGATCTTGTCCCTCCAAAGAAAACGAGCTGCAAACTTGAAGTGGCAAAACCATCCCTGAGTATTCCTTCCCTAAGAAAACCCTGTGAAATTAATGGGCTCGCTATAAGTCAACAGGCAACTTGAACGGCTTGTCCTTGTATCCCCATAGCCTCTGCGTACCCCTAACCCTGCAGCCCTTGACAAGCCAAACACTCCAGCAAGGGGGGGGGTGTCCTCTGTAGATGGACCAACGCTGAGCCTTTCCTTATTGCCCAGGGCCAGCTCCAGGCCTTGTTGCCCAATTTCCAGCAATTAAGCAGGCAGCTAAATCAGAGCTTCTGGATTTATGCTGGCAAACTGAAGGGTGGGGGCTTCCCCCACCATCACTCCTTCAGTTAGAAGTGGAGAGGTGGCCATTTCCCCTCTCCCCATCGCACCTCCAGCCTCACAAATCTGGCCCCAGCTAGCCTGAGCAGGCTGCAGGTCCTCAGACCTCTCGCCGCTCATAAATACGTTGCCTGCTTGGGAAAAATGCAGGCCTCCCCACACCTCTCCGTGACCTTAGCGACAAACCCTCAGAGGACTGCAGACAAAGGTGATCTGTCCACAGCAGTGTTAGGTAATACCTGAGCCTGCCCCCTCCTCTCCATCAAGCAGATTAAAGGTGAGTGTGCAGGCAGGCCGCTGAGGTGGAAGAGTTCCACTCAGACACAAAAGTGTGGAGATTATTTTTCTATATTTGGGAGGCAGGAGCAGGAGAGAGTGGGCAAGCAAAAGCAGCAGAGAGGAGAATAAAGGAGATAAAAGGAGAAATGAACTCCTGCCCTTCCTCCAAAACATTTTCGAAGTCCCTCTCTGAAATTTAAACTTCATTTAATCCACTCGCTTCATTGTTACCTGGGAATGTATAGCTTCCCAGGTTCTTTTAGGCATAGGATTCTTATTTTAAAACGCTGTATTTCCTTTGAAACTTCCACGCAACTAACAACATTTGCATTTTTTAAAAAAAATTCAAACTAAAATACAGTACAATAGAAGCCTTCAAACTCTTGAAAAGCTTCCTAAGTAAAGTATACTGTAGCACATTATAATGGAATTAATAGTGATTTTACAGACACACGTGTGAGGAGAAGCAAAGTCTAGATTGTGAAAAAGATAAAACAGAATGAAGAACAAAACAAAATCAGTTTCTACTACCACCAGCTTAACTATCTCGTTCATAGACGTGCCCAGATTAGAAATTCAGCACAGAACCAATGAGACATATGAAACTCTTCTTGGTCTAAGGTTAAATGGCACTCATTTAATGCCCAAAGCTAGGGTTAAATAAAATACTACTATTTATATATTATATATTGTTGATAATATATAAATATATATTTATATACTATCAACAAACAAACAACAACCGTACAGTGCTACTATGCTAGCTACTTCGGGGTGTCCTTCCAGGCCCCTCAACAGCCTTTTTTCTTAAAAACAGTAGCAACGGGAGTGATAATGCTCCTGCTTTAGACACACCTTCAGGACTGTGGAAGCTGCTGCACCCTACAGTCCAGTTTATACCCCAGCATCCTCCAAGGCAATACATGGATTTTTAGGGCTACATTTCTTGCACTGTCATGATACACTGATTTCCCTGATGATGTTGTCACCTTAAGCAACCACTGGGACTGTTTGTGTACTGAAGTAGGCCTAGGCAGTGTTTGCCTACCTTAGAAAGATCCTCAAGTCACAATTAAAAATGAATATGAACTTTATACCATGCCCATTCATTAAGGTTAGTTCTTAGGATTTATACTGTTATTCTGTTTCTTGTCATTTAATGCGAGAAGCAAGAAAGAGTCATTGCGGTGCAGTGATTTGAATGTTGGGACTACAACCCTGGAGGCCAGGGTTGGAATCCCTGCTCAGCCATGGAAACCCACCAGTTGACCTCGGGGAAGACACACTCTCTTCCAGCCTCAGAGGAAGGCAAGGGCAACTTCTTCTGCACAAATTCTGCCCAGAAAACCCTGTGATAGGTTCAACTTAGGGTTGCCATAAGTCAGAGAAAACTCAAAAGCACATAACAACAACAACAACAAAAAGTCACAACTTTAATTAAAAAGCTAGTCTCTTTCTTTTTGCATTCTTGACAAGCACATTAAATTAGCATGTGGTGTGAATGTTATGTATATGATGTTTTCCATCTTACTTATGATAGTTCTGTAATTATATGATGCCATCATAGATAAACTAGAAAAGGAATTCTACAATAGGTAGGGACTGATTTACAGGACTGATTTAATTTTAAAATATGAGCTTATGTAAAAGTTAAGTGTACATGGGGCTTAGTAGGAATACTGCTAGAGGTACTTGTTATTTAATATCTATGATAGTATAAAAGGATTGCATTTGGAACAATATGAGCATCCAAACTCACCATGGGTGTCTGCAGTGGGAGCATCCAGCACCAAGAAACAATTATTCTAATTCTGGGGTTTTCACAACAGATATTTTTGAGAGTGTACACTTCAGAGCAGCCACAGAAGGCAAGTTCACATGGTTGCAAAAACACGGTAGACGTAGAATTTTAGCAGCTGAGTGCCCTTTTCTAAGATTTCATAATGAGCTCACTCCGTCATATACAGTTACGATGCGATCTCTGTTCATTTCAATGAGGCCTGTGTCATCTGGCTTCCACTTTAATGTTTTAATTTGTGCCTCTAGAAAAGATTGCCCTGTTGGTGCTAGAGCTTAGAAGCAATGCATTACAAGTCACAATTTTACTTGTAAACCATTCCTTTTTGGAGTGACAACATCCTACAATGGTACTTTGAAAAATAACATAATTGCTACTAGCTTTGTTATGGGGGTGTGGATGGGTGGGTGTACGTAATAAAGCAACATTTATTTGTCACTTCAAAATGTTATTTGGGAAGTCATGTTGTAACACTTTTGGCCATTGACCCTTTTTCATGTTTTAAACTTAAAAAAAACAACAACAACAGAGGCACCTAATTTCAAACAAGTATTCTTCATATTATCCACCAGTAACAAACCACGTTTTTGAACAAGTTAACACTAACAGGTTGGCTTTTGCAATCATATTTCCAAACTCTAGTGGGACGTAGTAAGGAAATTTAATTTCATTCTTTCTCATATTACAGGTTAATTTTTTATACAAATGAAATGGAATGAATGTCGTTTTAGGAAAATTTCTCTTGTGCACTCTCTCAGATGAATCAAAATACCAACCAGAAGAGAACAGGAAGAGAAAGTGGAAGGGAGATAAGTTGAACAAAAATAGAAAACTTTGATAAAAATAATATAGGAAAAAGAAGTGCATGGGGAAAAAAAAGAGCAAAGAAAATGAGAAGTGTCAATAATGTATTGAAAGTGGTTGAGGATGAAGCGATAGAGCCATAAGAGAGTGAAATGAAAAAGAAAATTCCCCAGACAGATATGATTCTTCTCTTTTGTAATTCAGTGTCAGATGCAAATATTCCCCCCAATACAACAACAAAAGAAATTTCTATACCCTTATAGTGTAAACTGTTATTTCTTTTCTCATTAATTTGAGATGCATTAACTAAGAATGGTACTACACCGGGAAAGTTCTCAAGAACATCTAAGAAGAGGCTTCTTTCTCTTGTTCATATCATGTTCCCATAGATTTGGAAGGGGTACTTCTCCCCAAAGTTTGGTGTGAGTTTCATAGTGCAATCTTAGCCACGTCTACTCAGAAGTAAGTCCTATCAAGTTTAATAGGGCTTACTCTCAGGCCTTACTTCCAAGTTAAAACTTTCCAACTCCTGGCATATATCTGCTTGTTTATTTATTTATTTATTGGCGTCATTTTGTTTGTCTCTCATTCCCTCTTCTCACTTTCACTTTTTTTCCAGCAATAGGAGCAACACATAAAGCTTTCTTAGGGTTGTCATAGAAACAGTCAGTAGCACCCTGGCAAACTACTTCTCCAGTGAATGAATAGCACATAAATTTCCACTCTCCACAGGGCTAGTGAGACCTACAACATATTAGCCTGTGGCTTGCCCCTGCCGTTTTTTTCCCCCTGGAGTGTTGAAATGAGAAAGCTTCAGCTAACAATGAGTCAGTGGGATTTTATGTCTGGTTTGGCTTTGGTCCAGAGACTGTAATATGGGGTACAGAAATTGACTGGGATGAATCTTGCCTTTCCATTATTATAAGGAGTTATGAAACACAGGATTTCGCAACATACACCATGCTTTAAGTACCGAAAGTAGAGTTCTATAAACACACACCCAACCACAACAGAGTTTCAAGAAAACAAATTCACTAAAAGCAAACAACAGCCTCAGCCATGGGTTAGGGCAATTATATTCCTTATCGTTGTTGCCATAAATAGAGAGAATACCCACTGATTGTAGACTCTTTATTTTTAAATTTTGATTTTTATTCCACACTCCTTTCCAACACAGCATGTCATATTCAGAATGCCAGCCCGATTCAGCCCAAAGTAAGGAACGAGCTCTCATTGAAGTCCCTCCAACATTAGACAGAATTCATTTTTGCAAGAGGAGGACATACTTATTCACTCCTGTCTCCCATCCTCTTTTTACGTATTACACAATAAAACCCACAGACCAATATAATTTGATGTAATGGTTATATCAGTTTGATTCTCTCTTCATTCTTCTCAGCTAACACAAGCGTCTGCCTGAAAAGTTTTTCCCTCTCTGACCTGATTTAGCACAAACAAGAGAAAACTGTGCGGCAGACTCAACGTCCTAACGAACTTGAGTTAATTAATGCTAGGAAAGAAAGAAACTCCCTCTCAGCCTCTTGAAGCATGGTTCACTAGCCTTTTCAATTTTCTATTTCCAAAAAAAAGGTGGGGGGAGGTCGCATTCAAATATTTTTTTCCCCTGTCTGAGCAGGGAAAATAAACAATGCACAGAATGGGAGGGAACAGCACCAGTGGATAAATCTGGGCAAGAACACATTATAAAATACTAAGTACAGCTTATTTTAATATTTTACCTTCCGTGCTTGTAGCAGCAGAGATAAACAAGACAAAAGGTTTTAATGAAAGTTTTAGAGTCATTCCATAATATAACACTAAACTAAGCATTTGGAATTAAAGGAAGAAATAGTGGGAGTAAAGAAAAGGTATTGGTGATTCCTTTCCCATTTCTACATTTCTAAATAGAGAGACAAAGAGTAGCCAAAACTGTGATCCCCAGGTAATTAATCCAATTTTGCCTTCTATATGTAACCAGACCTCTACTCAACACCTGGATTCAGACGGCAAGATTGAGAGACTCTTTGATTACAAACTGGCTGAATTAAAGCACTCAGACTTCTAGTAGTGCTGGAGCCCGTTAGGTAGGAGGACTGCACTGTTCAGCAAAAGGACATCTTATAAAGACCTACTTATGATACATTACATGCCTGGTGTAGACGCTGGGTGCTCCAGCAAAAAAGGTGCTTTAAATCAGCTTCGAAGCTGCAAACCAAATCTCATGGCAGACGTACCATAATCCTAAATAGTGTATAAAACAATCCAAACTTTCAGATAAAATATGGACAACACCCTTTATGCTACACTATTTTCAATCCCTAATCCAGGCTGATATAAAACTGTACCAAATGAAGCAAGGAACTGAGCCTAGTTGTACTGCACAGATAATGAACGTACAGGCAATCCAGTAAGAAAGATGTTAGCACACACAGATTAAAAATATGCATCACTCTGTCTACCCAGGTTTAATGGCTCCAATTTATCTTATGGGACAAGGCATTTGGTGAATGCTCCCCAACCCCCACATACCCCCATTCATTGGTTACTCTGAAGTACAACTGTTTCAGATTCACGTCCCATTGTACGAAGGTGGCTTCCTACAATGCCTAAAATAGTGCCATTGTGTAAATACATGCTCTGTGAAATTACAGAGTTTGTTTTGTTTTTGTGGAACAGATTAGCTGGGACACCACATCCACTTTTTTCAGACACCGGAGCCTACAGCTACGGCTAAAACTGAACTAGCGGAAAGACCTTGCTGGAAACATTTGTACAACTACACACTTTTTTCAGACCCCAAGACATCTGGTAGACCTTGTTCTCAATGCCAATATGCTAGATGCGACCTCTGTAAAAGGGTGGAAACACTTAAGAGCCGTTGCTCCAGCAGTCGGGAGTGCCATCAATGGAACAAAGAGAAAGACAAACCCAAGATGAGGGTTGGGTACTGCATAATGCTGCAGGACTGGATTCAGAGGGACTGGAAACTAAGAACCCCACTGAAGTGTGGGGGAGGTAACACTGCATGAATGTGGGAGGTGAGTCAACATGATGCTTAAGGACAAAAAGAAGATGAATCCCCTCTTTCTAACAATATGGCTGGATTACCGATGGGCTACATTTTGTCCTATTTGTTTCACCACACAAAGTAAGATTTGTTTTAGGAAAGTACATAAAACAATGTGAATGACTACACAGTATCTTTGATGCTGTTACTACACAGCTCATGAAGACAATACATGAGACATACACATGACATTTTTGAAATATTTGTGATTCAAAAGATAAACTCTTACTGTGGGAAGAAAATTCTTCAGAAAGCCATAAGAGCTATTTTTTTCTAACTGCTATTGTAACGCAAATGCTGGTTCAGCCTTCATTTATTTAATATTTTATTAATTTTCATCCATTAAACTTATGTAGATGACAATTTGATATTGTAATATTAGACATAATATATTAACAGATAGATTGGTTTGGGGGGGTTGCCCTAGAAGTCCCTCAAGTTTCAATGAATTTAAACACAGAAAGGAAAAAAATTGTATTAAGCAGAAAAGCACGCCATAATCTTACTTCTTCTGCTCTTCCCTGAGTCACATTCTTATGTCTACATAAAGGGCACACCATCCTCCTGAATCAATCACTTTTCCAATACTGTGTGTTCAGCTCAGAGACTCTCAGCCTAGTAGTCCCTTACTGATCTTTAGAGAGGAGATATCTTTGGGCTCTGAACTTTGACAGGCAGCCTTTGAAGCAAACAGGTTTTCAAGTAGTGCCTGGGAAAGTGAAGAAAAGCTGTCCCAGCTGGACCCATAGGTGTTGCCGGTAGAGCTGGGCCAGGGTATCCTAAAAGGAAAAGGACTAATTCCTAAGGTCTAATTGCAGTTGTTCTCGTAGTGCCATAGATTTCACTCATCAGACATAACCTTGCAATATAGTTTACCAGTTTATCAGGACATGAATGAACTATGAAAACTCTGCTCCCCTTTTCTCCCTGGGCATAGCTTTCACATCTACTTATAACTAGCCACAGATCATTGTTCTCACTGAACATGAAGAAACTGTATTTAATCAACAGATGTTTACAAAAATATGTCACCAGCAAAATGGGGGGTTACAATGTTGGTTTCTTTCAACAAAGCACATTTAAACTTTACCACAGTTTACCACAGTTTGGACATAACACTAAATGATGGTGAAAACTTCTGACCTCCACCTTGTAACATCATGGGAGGAAGATGAGGAAAACAAGAGCCAGACACTTACTCACATGGCAATAAATCATAATTTATCGTTCATCTAAACACAGTCATTGTCAACTGGCAAGACAAGATAATACACTTTGGATCAGGTCAAATTCCTAAGCGTTTCAAAGGGTTACATAAGCATATATATATAATTACGACATATCCTCTCACACACAAAAAGGAACAAATACATTTCAAAAGACCTTTGGAAATGAATTCCAGAAGTGTTTCAAGGCACTGGGAAAGCTGCTCATTGCAGGCTCTGTCCGGCTAGTGTCTCTGATAGTCATGTAACACTTCTGGGGGCTCAACTTATTCTAAGGACCAGCTATAGAAAGGAACAAAATCAGTGTGAGTGGAGAATGTACATGAAACAAAAAAGGATGCTGAAAATGATTATGTCTATGATGGGTGATAATAGATCTGGAAATGCCACCTCCAGTTCTCTGAAAGCTCAAGTCTGTACAGACTGCATGTAGAAATAGTAACTGGTAGCAGTGTCACATCTATCTTTTATTCCAATGATCAGTTCAATTAAAAGGGAGCAAAAAGGAAGGATACAACATTCCTGCTATGACAGCGCTCTGTGCAAGAACTGGAGATGTTTTTGGTTTTGTTTTTGTTTTAAGGAAGAAGATGCTTGGGTGATACAAAACTACAAAAGGCATCTTGGAAGGTGAAACTACACAAAAAAGTACACGTACAAAAACAAAAGTAACATAGCAAAGCATCAAAGATCTCAAAATTAAAATCATGACAGCAAGACTATAACTTACACAAAAAAGGAAACTAAAGCATTTGAAGAGCTACAAGAAACATGTATAATAAATGTTTCTTCATTCCACACCTGACAATATACAAAAGCTGAGGAATCTGGTGTTATTGTTGTTGTTTTAAATTAACATAGGGCTCTTTGTTGGTTTTGCTCAACAGTGCAATACAGCTACTCCCGTGGAATTTCTACCTCCTTCTTGTATGTGAAAGTAAACGGAAGCCTCACTTACGGACTCTGGCCAGAAACACTTAAAATACATTTCGCTTCAACAGCCTAAACCAGGGGTCCAACCACGTCATGCAGGATTTCTGTTTCATAAATCTAAAAGTTACTTACATGTTCACGACATAAAAACTTTGCTCAACTCACTACCTCATATGGCTCAACCAGAAAACATTAGTCAACATCAAAACAGAATTAATGAAGCAATATTTTATAATGAGGTTTCTAGCTTTCTTCAGCAACCAAGAACTGTGAATTCAAATAAGCAGAAATACATTTTAAATATATTCTAAATAAAAATCTGTGTTTTTAAAAATATTGAGGATGAGAACATTTACCTCTAAGTCAGAGGCAAATTTAGCAAGGTTGAGAAACACCACGATGAAAATGGCTTCATTTAAAGAACTCTCCCTCCTCTAGCCATACATTTTTACTGTCATCTCCACTTCCCTCTTGTTCTCCAAAACTGGAACGCAAATTTCTACATTGCTAGGAAAGCCAATGGTAGGGAAATTATTTGCCTATGTATGATAATAACTCAGATCGACAAACAACATAATTGAGTTAGGCAACTGGGAAATTTCTAGCTGAAAGTATTCAAAGTGAAGACTGCAGATCAGCATCGTGGACAAGGCAGAGAGGTTGGCAGCTCAGCTCAGTCAGGTTTGCAGGGTAAAGAAAGTCTTTGTTGCAATTTTAAACTCCCCCTAAAAAGGCATTTAAAAGGCACCGCACGGAGCAAGGAATACAGCTCAAGCTCTGACCAGACGCCCTGGTGAACCTCAGAGCATTTTGTTTATTATCCCAGACTCACTAGACCTTTTAACAAAAAATCTTGCAATGTTTATAACATTTTTCAGAGTGCTCTTTGAAACTATGAGTACAGCTGAAAATGCATCCTATTTTGGTTCCAGCAATGGTAAATGTCACTTTCAAAAACCGAAGCTTGAGGAAATGTGGAGGCTCAGAGTTGTGTGGCATTTTTGTGTGGTGTTGTGTGGCGTTTCATGGCAGACTTGCAAATAAAATTGTCTTTTAAAAAACAGCTGTTCTTAAACTGCAAGACAAAAATAAAATGTACAGCCCAGTAAATTTTTCCTTGGTTGAGTTTGTATAAAATCTAATCTAACATAAGGGTTAATTTTCAATAAATTGGTAAACCTGTCTCTGGCTACATAGCTTCAGATTGTAGGCTTTCATGACTAAACACTTGATTTAAAAAAAAAATCCTTCCACACAGAAAACTAGCATATGAGGAATGCTAAACTTGTAGCTGATGTTTACTAATATAGTTATTTTGTATAGAGGAGGATTCAAATATGTGAGTGTTCAGATGCAAACTGAAGTCATAGTACAGGTACAAATACAGATACAGATACATCAGATACATGGTACAACTCCAGGTACGATTAATCACCACAATGAATGAGGATAAAATTTACCTGCAACCCAGCACACAAATACTTGAACCTCAACACAAGTTACCGATGCACAGTAACATCTATTGAAATTAGTGGGAAGTGCTACCGAGTAAATATGTTCACAATGCAGATGTAAAATCATTGCTCTGGTTTCTCAATCTAGCAGAGGATTATAGCACGTTCAGCCAATTGTACAGTAGCTACAGTTCTTCTCAGACTTTGCCTGTCAACCTGGCGGGAAAGACAACTGGGAGACTTAGCCAGGCCAGCACACATCTCTTTGTGTGTCCACTTCACTTAAAAGAATTTTTGTGTGTGTGTCTGGAGAGGTGTTCAGTGTCAACCCAATCGCAATATTACACTGGGTCAGTCAAGTCAGCCAAGAGATATCCATTTGTCATGCTGAGGCCCCTTTCAAAACTGCAAACCCCAGGATTCCGTAGGATGTTGAAAGTGGAATGATAGCACTATAACAGTGCAGTGCAGAAATGGCCTTTGTGTTCCTTCTCTCTCACACATTACATACAGACCTCAAATGTGCCCTCTAGGATTGTTGGCTTCTGTCTGTCTCTTGTCCTCCTACAGCTCTGTAATTTTCTGGTGCCCAGAATAATCTCCCTCGACCCCATGATTTCAGCTGCGAGCTACAAAAGTATCAACAGGAACCATGAGTGCACTGCTGGACCCCAGGAAACACCAACTTCTTAAAAAGTTCACAAATTAGCTCAGCTTTGGGTATGAAGATGTGTATCCCATCATGAAGTTACAAAAGTAAGCTGTATTAAAGGGTCCTTTGTTAACTTAAAAATGCTGTGGATGCTACAGGAAAGTTTTGTATAATTTTTCACACTTTTTTCACAAAGTATTAAGAGTAAGGAGAACCGGCAGGGTATAGTGGTTTTGAACTAGAACTCTGGGAGACAAAGGTTTCATTCTTTGTCTCAGCCATGAAAACCTACTGGGTGACCTTGGGGAAGTCGTACTCTCTCAGCCTAAGAGGAAAGCAATGAACCAATCTTGCGAAGAAAATCCTGTGAGAGTGCTGCCATAAGTCAGAGCCAACTGGAAGGCACATAGAAAATTAAGAATAAAATTCGGTTCTCTTACTGTTGTCTAGGAATGGGTAAAGTAGTGCCTGTAGACCACCTGCAGCCACCAAAAACTTTTCTTGTTATCCCCCTTCTTTTTTAAAAAAAAAATGACATTGTAGTTTGCTGTTGAATTTCTGTGGCAAACTGGCACATGTACTCCAGTCACTAGGAAAAGAAGCTAAATCCACTACAGTCTATAAGAAAAGGAAAATTTTAATTAAGTGTAAGTGTAAACAATTTCCCATCGTTGAAGTAAAGTCATTAACTAATTAAATTCATATTTAATTAAATGTAAATGTAATTATTAATAAGAATGATTGAGGAGATTTTATTTTATCATAATGAGTGAGAATTATTATATGTTAAGAATAAAGTTAATATCTCCAAACTCCAATCAATCAGGTTAGAGTAGGAGCATTTTATTGTTAATCATGAGTGGGAAGAGATTGTATTTGTTAAATTTAAACATTTAACATTTAAGATTTAAACATATTTTTGCCTTTTTTTAAAAAAAGGGTCATTTAAAAATCCTTCCCTTTAGGCCTTGCCCTTTGACACACAGTTTGTAAGCATTTGTCCAAGGGCTTCGGCCCTGCAGACGTTCCCACTGCTATAGTCAATCAAAGACCCAATAGGAACACAGAATGGTGAGATGGCTTGGTATTCAAGAGATACTTGAATTAATAATTCTCTAAAGATACAACTGAAGGCCAAGCTCTGGGTATGAAATTTGCACGGTGGGATTTTATTGGAATCATAAGACTATCAGCTAAGATACAAGGATATTTGTAGCCCTCATCATTGCTGATTAAAAAAAAAAATTAAATGTACTATGTGGCCAATCTCTTCCCAACAACACATCTGTAAAAACATCCTAAAATCCCACACCCATAAAAGTTCATCCTGCCTACTGAAAGCCAAACAAAATAAGAAGGCACTGCAAAACTTCCAGAAATGGCTTGATTGTACCTCAACAGGAAGAGAGTCCCAGAACTCTGGGGCAACCCTAGAGAACATGTACATTCAAATATGTTGCACTTACAGAACAGGTAAAGGCCAGTTTTCACTGCTCCATACAATTTAAACCTGTGTTGCCTTTGGTGCTCAAGACAGGCTATTTCCTCCTTCCGTTGTCCTCTTGTTATGGTCCTGGCAGTGCCTTTGCCAGGAAGAAAGCATGACGTGAATGCTCCCCTCTGCACCCTGCTGGCTCCCTGCAGAAGGGAGAGCAAGCGACACGCTCCTTCCTTCCACAGTGCAGCTGGCTTCTTTCCTGTCCTGTCCTGCACTGTGAAAGGAAGCATGTGATACATCCCTGCTGCATGGCCAGGAGCGTTGCATGACCACGAGCATTTAAAGGATTTTTTTCCGTTAGGCAAATATCCCACAATCGTGACAGGTGGGGATGCTTTGGCAGCGGGACCGTGACGTTGCATGAAAGCACAACTCATGGACCACTGCCAACACATCCCCATCACGCAACAACAACACATGCAGAAATAGCCATGCTCTAACCAATCTGAAATCAGTATTGCCCAGCCAGACTAAGACATTTTGCTATCAGAGACAAAAGAGAGAAAGAGGCGCATCCAGTTTCACGAGAGATGTTGACCACTATGCTCAGTGAAGCCCCCTAGCCCTGTACCATGGCCCAGTGGGTGTTTGACAGCAATTCCAAGTATAAGATCAAAGAGCTTTTCAAGCTACCAATACAAGACTAGTGCATTGCACTGAGTGGTTCATCACTTGGTTGGTCATAGACTTACAGGTTCCTTTACCTTCTTGGCAAGCCCAATCTCTGCTAAAGTAGTTTATAAAGCTGGCCTTACCTTCTGAATTCATTATCATCCCAATCCATCAGTGAGGTCCTCTAAGGAAGTGTACCTTGTGATTCCATGTAGGCATGAGATCCACTTGGAATTCACCACAAGGAAGGCCTTTCATCTATCACTCTCATCCTACAGAATCCATTTCCAAACGAAGTCAGGTATGCATGTACACTTCTCTGTTTTCAGTGTCTATGGAGTCTCCTTTTTTAAAGGCAAGTCTTTCCTGGATAATCAATACCAATCACTTTTTAAAATTAATGTATATTTTTCTATTGTCACCTGTCCATTGTACAGTGATTTATAAATGTAATAAACAAACAAACAGAATACAATTAAAGGAAACTGATTGCTAGCCCCTTGGAGATTACTAAAAACTGTAGACTGTTCAGTAGTTTTTAATATCTAAGCAAAGGTATCATATGAAATAATTAATAACTGGTTCTGTCCCCTCCCCCCCTCCTCCTCCTCCATGTTTATGCACCTGGCTACAGTGGCAGTGGCAGGAGATTTGGGCCATTTCTGCACTACATTCTTATAGTGCTATTATTCCACTTGCAACATCTTATGGAATCCTGGGGTTTGCAGTTTTGAGAAGGGGCCACCTGGCCCCTCCCTAAACTACAAACCCCAGGATTCCATAGGATGTAAAGTGGAATAATCGCGGTATAAGAATGTAGCACAGAAATGGCCTTCGACTCTAGTGCCAGAGTTGAGACAATCCCAGACTGACCATGGGGCACAGCAGCAGCTCAGCTCCCACTGGTTTCTGTTACAACTGACCACTTTCAAATAATTACACAAGTCATGTGACCTTCTTTCAATCATGATCCCCATAATAACAATACTATTGTTTTCATTTCATTTATGTTCTAAAACATTTAGCAAACTCACAAAAATTTAAGTATAATTTCTCATTTTCTGTTCCCACAAGTAGCGGTTCAGCAAACCTGACAAATTTTAATAACAGGTTTGGAGAAACCAGTGCAAACCAGCTGAATGACCACCAATGTATCTAAGTTGGAAAAGTACTTAGCATGTTCTCATTCTTCTTAGTCTCTTTACGTTCCCTAAATAAACCTGAAGGATGTTCTGTGTTTTGCCTCATAAACTGACATCCATCCCCTGCAAGACTGGTTCTACATTACTGGTTGTAATAGTGCTTAGGTCCTCAATTATTTGATATAACAGTGTTTACTCTGTACAGCACCTTGGGCCCTGTATGGGAGAAAGAGGGAATAAGTAAAAGATAAAGAGGACAGTCAGATCTGGCCACAGTAATGTACGCCTTCTCTACATCTTGTTTGGATTTCTGTAATGCACCCTACATGAGGCTGCCTTTGAAAAGTACTCAGAAACTTCATCTGGCCCAAAGTGTTGCAGCCAGGTTGTTAACTGGGGCTGGCTACCTGTAACACACAACTCGCTTGTTGCAACAACTCCCTTGGCTGCTGGTCTACTTCGGGATAAAATTCAAAGTGCTGGTGATAACCTATAAAGCCCTATATGGCTTGCATCCAGGCTATTCGAAAGACTGTATCTCCCTTCATAGGAGCATTAGAGCTCTAAGATCATCTAGAGAGGCCCTTCTCTCTGTCTCACCACCTTCTCAGGCTCATTAGGTGGGAATAAGGAAGAAGTCCTTCTTGGTGGCTGTCTCTAGTCTTTGGAACTCCCTTTTTAGTGAGACCAGCATGGGCCCATCCTTGCTCTCCTTCCATCAGCAACTGATACCATTCTTGTGACACCAGACTTTTAGAAATTAAATGGGGTGGGTTTTTAATGATGTGCTGTGCCTTTTTATGTTTTATGGTCCATATAATATTTTAATGAATTTTAACATTTTTAATATTTAATATTTTAATTTTACAAATTGTTTAATTGCTTTTTAGATAAAGTATAAATATAAACATTATCAACATTTTTATAGTTTTTAATTGTATTGTTTCAGATAGGATGTTAGTTGCCATGAATCCCATTGTTGGGATGTAGGCAGAATATAAATGAAAAAAAAAATAGGAGTAGGAGAAAGAGGAGTATAAATAAATATATTGTAGTAAATTAAGTTGGAGTCCCTGATTTAAGTTAGGAAAAAAGGTTGGAGTTTGCCAACAGTTGTCACTCTTGCAAGCATGCTAAACAACTAAGTACTTTTATTAAATAGAAACTAAACGGATAGTATATTTGGCAGCTCCTATGCATTCACCTATTAAAAGGACAGCTTGCTAATCTACTGTATTTTTGTACCTTACACAGGGACTGAGTTTAGTACTGCTGCTCCCCAGTTGAGTATAGTTGCCAATGGAGGGGAGGATGTTAACTGCATAGAGAAATATTGCTATGTACTTAAGAAATTCTAAGCTCTCCCTCTGTATTACCTCTGATGGCACAGGCCTTCCGTGACTATTATGCAGCTGGGGAAGCCAGTGACTGAAGCATCAAGTGAGACTGGGCCCCATTTGGAGAATATGTTCTCAAGACTTTCTGTGTTGGGCTAGACTTGGGTAGAGCTAACTAAAGCCTTTTCCTACATGGCTCTGTTTCAGCCTAGCAGTGACTGCTCTTCAGTAAGCTACCTACCGGCTATGGATTGCCTAGGCCTTTTCTGCACTAGACTGTTATAGCGCTACGATTCCACTTTCAACATCCTATGGAATCCTGGGGTTTGCAGTTTTGGGAGGGGCTGGCTGGCCCCTCCCTAAACTGCAAACCCCAGGATTCCATAGGATGTTGAAAGTGGAACCGTAGTGCTATAACAGTCCAGTGCGGAAATGGCCTTAGTTTGAGCCAAGATCCCCATGCTGAAGCTGATGCATGACAGGAGGGAAAAAGAAGGGTACTGGAAGAGAGCATGGTAATTGCTTCATAAACGGTGATTTATGAAGCTGCTGACAAACATCTGAAGGAAGCCACTGTTGTCAACTGCTAATAGCTGTAGATCAAACTGCTGTAAAAAAAATCTACACAGGTCTAAAGTTTAGCAACTCTATCATTAAGACTGGTTTGCAAAAGCTTTCCCAAACTGAGAATTGGGCCTACAGTGAAAGACAGCACTGGAATTAGGTGGTAGAGTTTCTGTTTCTTCTCCATCAAAGCCACTAATGTCCAAGCTAGACATGACAAATGAACAGGATCTCCCAGTTATTATTTTTTTTAATCAATCCATTTTGGACTGAAGCTCACTGGGGAGTCAATTAACCCTTTCCTTGGATGCTATTTTCCTGTTTAAATTCCTTCTCACAGGGAAACATATGTAGGCACCACAGACTGAAACCTGAATAATTTCCCCTCCGCAAGCAAAGAACTTTGGCATATCCAAGTGGTTTCAGTGAGGGAATGGCACTTTAAAGACCCACAGAGGAGGAGTGGGGAGGCGTTAGTAGTAGCAGAGCAGCTGAAGTTCTGCTCATTAATCACCTGGGTAACTTTTTTGGTCCTACACTTTCCCACTGTGCAGTAATTTCAACATGGGACTCTCCTTTCCCAAGCTAATATTGTTTCCATCACACTACAATGCCACCTTTCTTCTCTGAAAGCAATATAAGCCAGGTGCTTTGTAACACTAAACAAAAAAGAAAAAAACTTTCCTTCTTCTAAACCTCTTCTAAAGCAAGTCTCATCTTCTCAACGGTCCCTCTCAACTGTTGGATCTGATGTTAACATTGTACTCAGAAAGACCTCTCAAAGCAAATGGTGCACTCTTAAGCTACAGAGAGAAATCCTACTGAGATCAAAAGTGGTTAAAAAAATCTTTTAAGGTGAAAATATTTAGACAAGGTGTAAACAAGCAAGACAAGAGAAGGTTAGAAGAATCAGGAAGACACTGAAAGAAGTCAAGCAGTCTAACTAGTTGGCATTAGTATCCTAGAAACTGGTACGCAAGCAGATGAGTGTTCGCTCATCAAAGCATATCTGAAGGCTTTTGCAGGAGTCAGAGAGGGGAGAGAAAAAAATCTGGATAGGTTTCTCCCTGGTACTCAAGACATTTTACAGCAGGAAGCTCTCTCTGTGGAGACAGCTTGAGGAGTGCTGAAACCGCCTCAGCCTAGGCAGTGTTATTCCTCATACTTCCCTATCAATTTAGGGGAAAATAAATCCTACCGTCCTGATATTCAGACTTTATAAGAATACCAAACTTCCTAGAACGTAAAGAATAAGTCTCCCACAAAATTTGAGATTTCTCTTTTGAGCAGCCAAAAAATCTTCTGAGCCACTGGGCCCAAGGTTTCCAGCTGTTCTACTCTGAAAGGCTATTTTTCTGCTGCCAGCCTTCTTTTTAAAGCCACCTTTCACCTACCAAAATAAAATAAAATTCAAATTACTGTGCCTCATGTGAAAGAGATCCACGTATTTGCCTGTGGCAAGGCTTCTTGGATAGATTCAAACCCTGCATAAGTGGCAGCAACAGAAACAACAAAATTAATTATTCTCATTTAATTTAATCCTCATATCCTTTTGCTTTAGGGCACAGCTCAGCTTCTGGAACCGAGACCTGCAGGTTTCTGCCTGAAAAGCCTTTCCTGTTTCTTCCCCTATTCCCTTCTAAATGCAGCCAAATATCCAAATAATCAGGAACAAATGAAAGGTATAAACAGAAATTTAAAAATCAGATGCTATGAGGTACTTGTTTCTTATTGCAATTTTGAAAAACATTTCCTCACATGAAGAAAAAAAGGAGGGGTAGAAAAGGAGATCAGGGGAGAGAAGAAGGGGGAGAAAGAAAAATGGGAACCCTTAGACAGATGCCAGATTCCTAGGTGGTGAGAGAAAGGAAATAAATGTGCAGACCAAACTCTTGCAAGAATGGAGATTTCACAGGAAAAAGATAAATACTGATCTCTTTAATCATACTTCATGTCTCTGTGTCTGCACTAGATCACCCTATAATGGCAACACTGAAAAAATAAAAGAAAAATGTGCTTCCTGGAATGAATTTACACAATATTAATTAGACCAAAATTCTCTCTCTCTCTCTCTCTCTTTCTCTCTCTCCCGCACACACACACAATCTCACTCTTTCTATGTATATGTGTGTGTATGCATGTGTGCATATGTACTTTAGCCAGTTTTTCTTCATTCTGTATCCCCAGCCTTCTTCTCTTATGGTCTATGGCCAAAATTATCAGAGATGCCTTGAAGAAAAAGTAGCCATCGCCTGATTAAACATTAACATTTTGGGCCACCACATAACCCAGTACTTTCATGGGTGATATAAAAGTCTGTGTGAAGAATATTTATGGTCAGACTTGCAAGATTATAAATTGGCAAAGTGCGCACGCATGCACGCATACACACACACACACAGAAACATTCGCATAAAACAATGCCATCTCACACACAATGTTAAACCGATTATTGTGCCAATATCACATACAGCGCCTGGCCACCCTGTTTTCTGTGAATAGAATTCATTCCCAGACCAGGGCTCTTTCTCGCCTCTCCCTCCCACCTGGGATGTGAAGAAACAATGGGAATGAGGTGGAATATGTTTGTAGCAGCTGAGGAGGGAAAGGATTCTTGGCAGAAACCAGCCTTTACATCAAGACAGAAGCAGCCTGGGATCCATCTTTGTCATCGTCACATGAACATTTAGAAGTCAAGTCACAAGACAAATAAGACTGTGGTCTTACATACAACCCTGGACTGCACATTCTGCCCAATGTACCCTCTTTAGTTTAGAAAGATTATTTGCAATACCCAAATCGTAAAACAGGGCTCAACATATTGCTCCAGGTATTGGGCGATGAGAAGATGAACTTCAGATTCCTATCTTTTTTAAAGAATGGTTTACTAACTTACATCACTATACCTCATTATATCATTCAATTAATACCTCACTGTATAATTAATATATGAAGACCCCCTGCTCCATATAGTAATAAGCTCTGTATGTGCTTTTTTAAAAAGTTAAGCTGTTCAAATTTAATTCTTCATTTCCCTACAGTACCTTTCTGGAAAGGCATTCAGGGTAGTTCCTGATACTGAGAGAGCAAAAAGAAGTTTGTGAAGATACCCGGTCACACATGATGTTGTTTAATGGCCATTACCACAACCTTGATACCACTGAGCTGCCCCACTCCTCCCAAGGCATCCAGGTACAATTACTATTGGTGGAGACAGTTGTCAGTCCCTGCCCCTATGCTATTATTTCCACCACCACCTCAAAAATATATTTTATTTTTGGACCTCGCCATTCATGTTAAACTAGGACATGAAAGGATCCCAAGAAATTTTGGCCACGTCAACTCCACAGGAGCAGCTGCACTTTAGCATTTTTTTAAAAGCAGGGAAATGGAAACTCAAACCCTAGAAAAAGCAAGTTTGACTTTTCTCAGATATTTAATTAAAAATCTGGACCTAGGATTGCCAACTGATGGCATCAGTAAAAGAGCTACCTGACAGATGAATCCAACTGACATCTGAAAATCCAGTATACGTGAGAAACGGCCATACAAAGCAGTTTGGGAAAGTTCAGGTGGAAGGAGTTGCTACTGATCCCAGACCAACCAGGTTCTTCCCACAACTGGCAAGATCTCCCAGGTTCATCCCATGACATATACAAGTCTATGTCATCTCGCTCTCTTCATGGGCCAGATTCTGTCCTGGCTTAATTGTTGACCTTCTGTATCCCACTGCCTACTTACTTCCTCTAAGCAGAAGGGAAAACAATTTTATGCATCTCATGCTGCCACAGAAAGCCAGGATTTGGCTGATTGTTCCATTAACACTGTCATAAAATAACTGCATCCATTAACTCTATAGCACAATCTTTACAGACTTTAAACAGAGACATTTGTGGAGAAATAATGGAAACCAAGGAAGTCCATAGAACTTCACAAGCATAGCTTGCTTTTTAAATAGCAAAGGCATTCCAAAGCACACAGAGGTACTAAACCAAAGCCACCACACCGTTGAGATGACAGGTTTGGAAGTCCCATTAAAGGACAACACATGCTTGATTATTATTGCCTATTGTTACTTTTTTCTGCCTCAGGCACCAAAGTCACTTTTCAGTCAGCTTGCTTTGCTCTCTTTGAAAGGAAAAAGATTGGTTTTTTAAAAAAGGCGTTGTTTGAAGTACCCCACAAACACACCTAACCTGTAAAGTGAAAGAATAATGGTACTTTTCTAACCGTGTAGTTTTTCACATAAAGCATGTACGCTGACAAACATATTAAAAACTCGTATCCCGTTTCCAGCATAGATAGCTGACAAGGAAAAAAAATGGAAACAGTTGTCAGTCACTCTGCCTATCAATTTGTCACATCCAGGTAAGATTTAGTACTTTGTCTCTTTTACAAGCTGGTGCAGAAGGCTTTATACCCAGCATAGATTTTAAATAAATAAATAACTCACACACACGTACACAAAGTGGACCTTCAGCCATTAACCCTCAGCTGGCACAGTAAAGTAAGTGGCCTGGATCTCCCCCTCCCCACATCAAACTCTAAAAGCGAAAATAAAATAAAAAGTCTTCCAAGAGGGGAAGGAAATGTCCTGTTTACCAAGCCCTGTGGACAGAATGCTTCTGCTTCCTCCTGCAGAGAGACAATAGCAGATAGCAGGGATCAGGTAGGAAGCCCAACATGCTAGCGCAAGGTCAGAGGCCAGTCTGCAACTTCTTCCTCCAAGTCCAAGGGAGCAAGGCAGGAGAAGGATCTCTATGACTTCGACCTCCATAAGAGGAAGACAAACAAGGGACTCACCCCCCCGACTCTAGAAATGGTAAATCTTCAAGGGAAAAGCAAGGAAGACACATTTTCACCACAAATTAAGTTTTTGATAACCTGTCTTTAAAGACCAGAAACTCTGTTCCAATGGGATATGCATTTGCAGAACATTCTGAAGGTCTAGTCACTAGCTATGTTGTATAACATTTCCCCTCCCCATCCCTTGCATTACATGACATCAGCTGGGAAAGCTACCAAGGCAGGAATGAAAACAATAGTATGCAAATTGGTATTGCTTACTGATCTCTAAGTAGAAAGGTATCGGATTGGTTTGTATGTCACCTGCCTTCATACCTGGAAGATATTGTTGACCAGAGGCCTAACCATTGTAAATCAAACATGTCCTGAACCTCTAAATCCTATCAGCAGTACTGGTTCCCAGTGTTCCTAGAAAAAAATGACCTTGATTGTTATGATGCCGATCCTTCTCTCCTGCTGCCATATCCTGATAGTTCCTCCTACCTGTAGAGAGATGGCAGGAGGAGCTACAGAACTATGGAGCTCCCAAATTTCTGTCACTGTGTTCACTGCTACTCTAATAATCATCTTCTCACATTTCACATTCACAAGAACTTCCTATTCAGGGAGTTACATGTCTGATAGTGTTTATAGATCAAGAGATAAATAATAAACAATGACATTGAATAATTGCACCCCTTCACCTAAGCACCCCCTTACTCATATGGGTATAAACATAATGCAAAATCTGAAAACAGAGGCAGCAACACTGTATGAGACTATGAGAAGCAGTTGTTTTCAAGGAACAGTGTAATAATTCTGGTAGGGATCATGAAATAGCTAGGCTTTTAGCTTATGGATGCAGACAAACTCAACAAAGTGACAAGAGGGATATGAGCACAGCTGCAACAATGGTAATGCCCCCCAGCAAGGGTAAGAGAAGTGGGAAAGAACAATGTTCAGAGAAGGAGAATGCAAGATTGTGTCGTTGTTTTTGTTGTTATTGTTGTTTAGTGTTGTATGCCTTCAAGTGGTTTCTGACTTATGGTGAGGCTAAGGCAAACTTATCACAGGGTTTTTCTTGGCAAGGTTAGTTCAGAGGGGGGTTGCCTTCACCTTCTTCTGAGGGTGACAGAGACTGTGACTTGCCCAAGGTCATCCAAAGGATTTCCATAGCCAAGCAGAGATTCAAAATCTAGTCCATCGAGCTGTAGTCCAATGTTCAAACACTACACCGTGCTGGTGTTAGGGGAAAAAATAAAAACAACCAAAGCACTGCAGAAGAACCAACAGTGGAATGCCAATATGTTATCATACTTAACATGTTGGAAGATTCAGGTTGAAATCCCTACTGAGCCATGAAATTCATTGGCTGACCTTGGTGACCACTCAGCCTGACCTCCCTCATGGTGTTGCTATAAGAATAACGTGGTGATGGTGGGTATCAAATAAACCATCTTGAGCCCCTTGGAGGAAAGATGGGGTTTGAATGTACAGTCAGCCCTCCACATTTGCAGGTTTGACATTCATGGATTTGATTATCTGAGAGTTTCTCCAACCCCTGCCCCCCACCTCAGGTGCTTCTTTTTGGGGGAATGTTCCCACTTGGTGGCTCCAATCAGGCTGTGCAGCTCTTTAAAAACCCACCTCCAGTCCTTTTCCTCCTCCATTAGCCACTGCCTGGCCAGCCAAGGACAGCTCAAAGCCTGATTTCTCAGCACCACAAGCCCTCTCCCAAAGCTCTCCAAACACACAAGGAAGGAGATGAGCAAGAGAGAGGAAGTACAGGACCACCATGCTAACCATCTCCTTTCCCTGACCTGGTTTAGACCCTGGCACCCACTCTCCCCACCTGTGCCTCAGCTCCCTTCCCACATACACACAAATTTTGATATTTGCAAATTTTTCACTTTTGCAAGGGTCCTGTGCCCCTAACTCCAATGAATGTGGCCGGCCAAGTGTAATCGATAAATAAAGCGCACCTCCAGACTAATTGAAAAGTGTCAGATTTTGTTCCTGATCTTTCCAATTTTATACTCAGCTAAAACAAACTGACCTGGGGAACTGATATAAAAAAAAATCCCTGCTTATACCAGGACATTACAGAAAATATTCTGGGATAAATAAAACATGTTTGGATCTCCAGAACAAAATCAGAAAGAACAAGAATAAAATCTTTAATTTCTGATCTTTTTAATCTGGCTGGATATGCCCAAAATGAACCAGTGACAGAACACAAGACACTCCGAAGAAAACTCCCCTTGTTGTAGGAATATCAGCAGCAGCTGGTGTGAGAGTGATTGGTAAAGACAGTCTTATTGTTGCCTCCTCTCACAGCACTTCTGCGTTATGACCATATGAAGGTTCCTCTACCAGCCATTTCTAGGGGCAATAAGATTAAAAGATTATCATGCAACAATCAGCTTCACAACAATTAACTGAACAGCCTTTAAACGTAGAGATGCACATGGCATTTTTTTGTGTTTAACCGACCACAGATGCAGCTTTTGCTTTATCTTCAGTACAGCAGTTTTCATACTCTTATCCAATGCACACATAAAACCAGACAAGGGTGGCTGAGCACACATGTGTCCTATTATTATTCAGACTCTGAATGTGGGAATTAGTACAGCAGTAGTGAACTGGCCTGATCAGTATAGTTTAAACCAGAGATGGGAGCACAACCTAAGACTACAAGACTATATCACATTCACTCTTGGGCAGTGAGGTTTCCCTTTAACATTCACTTCCTATGACTACATGTGTAAGTGAGCTTCTTTTGTTAACACATTTTTTATCAGAGAAGAAAGAGAGACTGTGTACCTTACAACCACAAACATAAGTTTCCATAGACAGGATTTGGATAGATGCCAAAACAGCTGCAACAAACATTTTAAGTCATTTCTACTTTGCTTTTTCAAAAGTGACATACAAGAAAAGTTCATGAATGACTGAAGACTCCTTGTTTTTTTCTGGATGCAAAATATACCTCCACCCTACAGACATATATTCATACATTCTTTCACACAAATACACACGCATACCCGTGTGTATGTACATACCGATCCTGCTGTTAACAAAATTAATCTGTCTATACATAATGACAAATATGAAGACAAAAGGGATAAAAATGCATGAGTACAAAAGATTATGAACAGTAAATAATAGGGAAGTACAGTCGGCTCTCCATCTCCATCTGCAGATTCTGTATCATTGGCTTCAACCAACCACGGCTTGAAAATATTTTTTAAAAATGCCAAACAATAAACTTTGATTTTGCCATTTTATACCGGGGTGCCATTTTACTACACCATTGTACATAATGGGACCTGAACATCCATGAATCTTGGTCTCCACATAGTGGTGATGGTGGTCCTGGAACCAAACCTAGCAGATACCAAGGACCCAATGTACTATCAATCCTCTCAAAATACAAGCACAGTTGAAACACACATCCCCACACAATTAGCCTGTGGCACTCAAAGGCTCAAGAATTTGTGAATGTACTTAACAAGAACTAAATTAAAAACACAAGTTTTGACAAATCCAGTCAAAACAGATTCTTCAGTGGCCATCAAGTGTTTACAGGCAGAAGGCCACTATGTAATTAAATACGTTACAACAGATTGCCATTGCAGAAGCTCCATGTGGCAGGGCAATGGTTTAACTTTTGAACCCATGTAGATGATGAGGAGCAACCGAATTGCAAAACTTGGTTCAACTCAAGTCCAGGTAATTCTATTAGTACTTTTTTAAAAATGCAGATATCTGGCTTGAGTACAGTTTAGCCACACAAATAGCACAGCAGAAACCATCCGTATAGTTTCCAGCCCAAAAGCCTCCAATTCAGGAGCTGTGGAGGAACCAAGCTGTGGAGGAACCCCCACTCTCACTAAAATTAATCAATGAATTAATCAGAAAGTGGAGGGAAAGGAAGTGATTGTGGTATAGTGTTCAAACAGAAGAGACTGAGATTCAACATTCTACTCAACCATCACATTTTAGGCTGCCTGGTTCATGCTGCATTTGCATTTGTTTGTCTAATCCTTCCCCACTCTTATATCAAGTACAAGTTTTAGCTTGTTGTTTTTTCCCTTTTCGTATAGTCCTTGCACACAGGCTGATTATGCCTGGGCTATCCTTCACCTTCTTGTAGGTGGATTTTGCTTTCCCACCACTACATTGACTGTGATTTTATTTCTCTAAAATATGCTATAATTGTCAGCTACCGCAAGACTGCACAATACCAGGAATGTGCAAGCCACAGAGAGTAAGAAAGGGAAGAAGAAATGCTAATCAGAAAAGGAAGAGCAGGAGGACACAACTGGCTCCAATTTGCAGGATTTTCATCCACATATAATCTTGCTGTGCAGCCAGCTGAAACAGGGACGTTTGTCTGTCTTCAATTCTCAATGTGGTAATGCCCCACCAGTGCCAACTCCCAGCTGTCTTTCAGAGCAGCCAACATGGAATCAGAATTAATACGCAGCGAAACCAGTGCAGACAAAGCCTGAAAAAGCCACAGAACCACAGACCACAGCTGGCTGCTCCCATCAGTCACAGGAATATGTCTCCCACCCCACCCCACCCCACCCCACCCACTGCATAGTTGTATTCCCTGTCTCTCTCCCTTGCCGTCACTGTGCTCACAACACATGCATGTAGACACAAACCAAATCAAAAACATTTTCACATTAATAATGTGCAATCTCTGCTCAAGAAGGCAAGTTATGTAGAAAGAGCTTCACCTAAAGACTGTGTCATTTGAGTAATGAGCCCAAAGCAGCCACTACCCCTGGAGTTTATTGGCATGACTTAGAGGCATTCATCAAATGGGAGTGCTGTGAGTTTGGAACAGGAATGAATAGATGGTAGAAATCTTCCTTCCTCAGTGCTGAGCAGGGTGAAGCTCTTATCTCTAGATCAACTCCAAGTTGGAGATAAGAGCATTTCTCTTCCAGGGGAGAGGAAGTGGAGCCTGGACAGGAAGTTCATGAGCCAAACAGGGAACCCACATGGACAGTACCATGACAGTGGGCCATAGATGCCCTTTGCCTGATTTACACATTACCCAGGATGTAAATCTGTACTCTAGTACAAAAACAGAGTTTTGAAATCGGAAAGAAAAATTAAACTAAAGCTAACTTCCTAATTGTATCAAGAGGTCATTAAAGCTATAAAGAATGACAGTGCCAAACTGAAACCTATCAATCCAGCTATGTGTGTTAAATAAAACCCATAATCATCTGGACAGAAAGAACAAAAATTAGTCTTGTAGCAGATTTATTGCAGCTTTTGTGAGTCCACATGTAAAAAGAAGCAGGGAAGGAGGCAAAAGGAAACTACGCCATTTCAGAAATAAGGCAAACTGCTTGCAGATTTCTTTGTAGGTCCAGTTCACCTGCACACTAAAACATGAGTTTGGGGTTTTTTTTAAGTTTCTTAGGGGAAAACCCAGAGAAAGCCTCACAACGAGAGATAGGAGGAGACTATTCCTATTTTCAGAGTAGCAAACAGAAATGGTCAGTTTTTTGACTACACAATGGAAAAAATACATAGATAAAATACATAAAATATAATCATATCTAGGAGCCACACAAGCGGGTCATACAACTAAATGTTGCAATGTATAATGTTTATATTCAGACTTTCAGTCTGCTAGCCATGTTCTCTTCCAGGAAACTCCATTCCATCTCCTCTCTCCTGGTTCTTCATTCTGCCCCCTTCCCACCAGCAAGCTTGCTGTTGAAGATGGGAAAGGACCTCTTCATAGTTTGCTCCTTAAAGATTGTTTTCCTTAAAGATTATTTGGGTTTCCTCAAGAATCCTCCTGTGTGTGATGCAAAACATTGTGACTACACAAAGATTCACCTTCAAAGAATGGGTTCACCATTATGGTGATATCCAGTGAACTCCTCCAGGTGACAGAACAGTTACTGTCAGGGGAGTGAAGATTCCCTTTCACTATAAGCTTCAGTATGCACTCTGCTCCATAGGATCATGGCTATGGGCGGAGGGGACCATAGAAAGTCCCATTTCACAAGCAAACATTGGCTTTTCCCATTAGTATGCAGAACAACCTAGCAAATAAGTCCACAAAACTGATTAATCTGAAGGAATAATTATGAGCCTATTGAGCACTGACAGAAAAAGAACAGATTGCTGCATTTTCATGCTAGGTGCAGAAGAATGGAGCATGTCTCACTCCACCACTAGTCTGCTCACTTGCCTCCATGTGATCCCTTATGGCTACCCGCCTACTGCTTAAACTCAAGACTGATACAGGGAACATCACCTTATCAGATAGTGAAAGGATAAACATGTGGTGTCTATCTGCATCGCACCCTGCTTGCAACATTACCAGGAACATCTGCCACAGAGAGTACCACACAAGTTTTATCTCTGTTTTGATCCATTCAAAAGACAGGTCTCAGTAAGAACCACTTCCCACATTCACATGCTCTCCCATTACAATTAGCCCAGAATTATTGTCCCTATACTGAAAATGGAGGTGTGAGGATATGAGTAGAAGAGCTCTGAGACCGAGAAGCAGGGGCTTGAACTGAGGTACAGCAAGCAAACAAGAAGTTTATTGTAATTCAGCAATCTATCATGACAGGAATCCCCCACCTTTTGATGCCCCGTTATCTGATTACTTGCTCTTTCAATAATTCCAAATTAAGGACAAGTTCATTAGTTCAAGGGGGTTTCCACTCTTTCATCAGTTCTTCTTGGCTTGCTTGGGACTGCTTGTATGTGTGCACTGCTTGCAAAGCAAGCTGAGAGGGAAGAAAAGGTGCTAAGTTGACTGACAGACTTTGCAAGCAACACACAAGTGGTTAATAACAAATGAACTTCTGTAAGGCCTTCATGCTCCCTATAGTACAGTACATAAGTTCCATTTTTCAAACAATTGTTTTCTGACAGTGCTCTAGTCCCTAACCTGTCAGATAAATGGGGAAAGCCGTATATGTAGTTAAAACTCAACAATTAAATCATAATAGTATTATGCAATTTCAGACTCTTCCTACAGACTATAAGATGTTTGGTATTTTTTGTGTACAGCTTTTAAGCCTTGTATTATGCATCTGTAAAGACTGACAAGAAATTTAGATGTTCGAAAAGATACATATTTATCAGCATTAAATAGTAAAAAACAAACTTTCACAAAATATGACCTTCTCTTCAATGATTTTAGCGGTGGCTGGATAAACTTGAGGTGCAGTTTGAAATCTTGGCTCCCCACTCACTCTCCCAGCTTCACTATTTTTCAAAAGCAGGTGTCTTTATTATAAAAACAAGTGTGAGCAAGAATGAAGGCTGATTTCTGCCTTCACCCATTTTACTTCCCTACAAATCCGCTACTAAACAGGAAAGGAGTGGGATCCTTTAAAACAGACACAGTAGTAGATAGCATAGAGCAAAGGCATTTTGAAAACTAGTGCTTCGAAACAGAGAGACAGACTTGTCTTAGTTAGTTATGAAGTTGTTTTGTTTGCTTTTGTAGCAGAAACAGTGGGGGAAAGGCCAGCAAATCCTGTGTGATAACTGTTGGGAACCCGAGGCCTAAATCCTATCACTGGTCCCAACGAAAGCAGACCCACTGAAACAATGGAACTTACGTAAATGTTACTAACCAAGTTAGCAATGATTCATTGATGCAGTGAGTCTATTCTAGATCAGCAAACAATAGGATGTGAGCCACAGATGTGATAGATTTATAGTGCTGACTTACAGCAAATGCTTCACTTGGCATGACACAGCATGGCCAAGTTCATTACGAAGCCCCTAATCCAGTAACTGCCAGCATTATTTTCTGTGTTATCTAACATTATTACGGCTAATGCAAATCTTCAGATACACTACAGAAAATTAATAAGATACTGAAGAAAAAGTTAGTAATACGTTGAACCAAAACTGTATTTATACAATTCAGTTGGCCAGTAAAGAAAAATCACAATGATACACTTAGCCACAAAATCAAAAGTGAACAAAAACATACGTTTGTGCATTAAAAAAACAGACTTGGGGAGAAGAATACAGAAATATAACACTGGCATGTTCTGAGTTGAAATATTTATTTAGCTAGCACAGAGCTGGCACCTATACATTTGATGCTGGCTCCTTAAAAAAAAAAAATTAAAAATTAAATTGGCCCTTAGAAGAAGAAAAAAATATTTCCAGAACTGCCAATAATATTTTCTGGATTTGCTTGCATTTCTCTGTTTTTGTGGGATGAGTTTTGATAGATAATTTGGAAGATTTTTGTCAATTTAGGATATAAATAGATGAAAGCATCTGTCAGCTTCTAAGTAGGTAGTACTATCTGAACCTCCCTTCCTCCTGACAAATCTAGCCAGCAAATTCCAAACACACAAATAACCTCAGAAAGGAAGATAAATGCCTGGCTCGGTTGATAGTTCAGAAGAACAACAATAAAGCTTTAAAGTGTTAACCGTGAGGAGGAGGAAGAGAATGAAGAGTAATATATCATCTGCTGCAATAAGTGAAAGTGTCTAGGACAAAACCTGGGGTCTAAGTAGGATTGCTGTGGTTAGTGTGATGAGTCCAGTTACAGGAAACCTCAGCAGCAGCTTTCACGCAAGTGCAAATGGACCTTTAAATCTTTGTCCATTGTTGGTATTTTCTTCATCTAGATTCTAAGAAAAGCCAGAAATATGTGATTTTTCAGGGACTCTCTACCATTGCTTTTACATTTCTGAGTAGACAGGAATCAAGGGGAAACAGAAACAAATATTTAATCAGAGGTGGGCTGAAGTTTTTTTGGCCACTCTGAAATTTAAAATCACTTCCCCATTTAAGGCAAAGCCACTTGGGATGGAACCACACAAAGAGCATTGCTTTTTATTGTTTAAGTCGCCCATGATCCTGGACTGAATACATTTTTAATAGTAATAACCTATCTTCTTTTCTCAGATTATTTTAGCAGCAGCAGCAGCAGCTGCCCAATTACAACTATATACCCTCATTTTTTTCCAAAAGTTAAAAAGGGTAAATAAACAGTCATGGTATCACTGACATCCCTTTAGACACAAGACAGTGCAGCTGAGGAACCTCCACAAGGATGAACTACTGGACCAGGTACCTTATCAAAACAGGAAGACTGTCCCTGTCTTCTTCTGTATAATCTACCTCATATCACATCATTCCAACTTCCTTCACAAGTATGTTTCTCAGATACGCTTGGGCCATTTCTGTACTAGGGAGAGGCCCTCCCTAAACTGCAAACCCCAGGATTCCATAGGATGTTGAAAGTGAAATAATCGCGCTATAGAGTGTAGTGTGGAAATGGCCTCAGCCCTTTATATCGAACCTCCTCTCCCTAATTTTTCCATTTCTCTGTCAAAAATCCCACTTCAGCAGCATAGCACCACTAGTATCCTGGAGAAGTAATTGAAGCAACGCTCTTATTCCAAAGGCCCAGCAGGCAGGTGGGTAGAAGAGTGTGTCCGGAGTTTGGGGTGGATGACTTTCACAGAAGCCCAAGATCTTTGAACCACAGGAAAAGGCCTATAGACTCCCTGCTTGGAATTATTTCTTGTTGCAGGGCTGATCTAAATGATGCAATATTTTTTAGACACAGCAATGAGGCATCCTCTTGCTGTACCCTTTCTCAGAATTATACACTTATTGGTGGGTGGCAGTGAAGGTCTGATGGCCAGGCTATATCCATTTGTGCTGTCCTGCCGTAAGACAGGCGTGTTTATTCAGACAAGTTTTTGGCTTTTAAACTGACTTGTTTGCTGAGGTGAATTTTTCTAATGGAGACTGTTTATTATTTTCCTGTTTGTTGAGGAAAATGTTAATCTAATGAGGAATGTTTATTATCTTCTTATTTTAATTCTTGTGTTTTTGATATTTTACTTATGTGTTTATGTGTTACTGTCAGCCCCTTGAAAACCTATTTTAAACGGAAAGTCAGATTACACATTTAGTTAAAAAAAAAATCTACTCCAACCCCTTAAGAGATTTAAGAGCACGGAAGGCAGATGTTCCAGATTAATTAATATGGTGTAAAAGGGTGTGGTCTTGTGTACATGGTGTAGGAGCTCTGTCTCTCGGCTACCACTGGGATGAGGAAAGAAGGACAGATACCACTTGTAGCACTGGATTCCACCCCATGGAATCCTGGGATCAGCAGTTGAGGGAGGGGCCTTTAGAATCCTCAGCCAGGGAGCTCCTCTGGTGCCCCTGACCAAACTACAAGCCCCAGGATCCCACAGGATACAGCCATGGCACTTAAAGTGGAATAATAGTGCTTTAACTGTGTACAATGAAAGGGTATCTTCTGAACTCTCCTGTCCTCTTTTTCTACTCCTTTAGAGAAGGTCTACACAGCATATGGCCTGTGGTCCGGTTTCATCTACCTTCTGTGTTGCAGCCATATTCTGGGCAAGTTCCAAATTGTTTGTCATCTCTTTCCATCTCTGTGTGAGCATATTAAACCTTCTCATTATGGCTTTTATTCGGCACCTCTCATGTTATGCTACCACTCTAAGAAGCCACTAACAGCACATCTCCCTGCCTGTGCTCCAAGGGTTGCCTAACTTGTTGGAAATGCTCACACTGCAGCTTTGTACCCACACCAGTGCTGCCCTAGTATCTGAGAAGGGCAAAGCTGGTGTAGTTAGGTAACGTGTACCAAAGGCTATTCCAACATGGAATAAAGTCCCATCTTAACCTGGTTAATACAAGGAATCTACGTCACAGTAGTTTCATACCCTACAAGTGTCCCAGTTTGGCAGGGACAGTCCTAATCAACCCTCTATCACAGTGGTTCTCAACCTGTGGGTCCCCAGATGTTTTTAGACTTCAGCTCCCAGAAGCCCTGAACATTGACCATAGTGGCCGGGGCTTCTGGGAGCTGAAGTCCACAAACATCTGGGGACCCACAGGTTGAGAACCACTGCTTATCATCCCACTTTTTCAGCTGCTTTTAATATGATCCAGTTCCTCTCTCTTCCTTTCCCTCTTTGCCCACAGCTTATTTCAACAGCTGGAAACTGAGTCCAAATTACAAAAAGAATTTGCATTCTTTTAACCCAGCAGTGGGGAGAAAAGACAGTAGTGGAGACTCTTGTCCTTCCCAGGAGGCTCAGACAGAAACAAACCACTGCAGCCTCTCCTAGCTTGTCTGCTCTTCCTCATTAACAGCTTTTGCTATCTTGACCACACTCTGACATTGTTTATCTGCAAGTATCACAGTTTTCACATGTGAAATGGTGGAGGTTATATAGTTCCCAATATGCCAGCTGCATAATATAAAGATTACTGCTCAAAGTCCATGAAAAGTAGATGTGAGGGGATATGAGAATGCCTGTATCACTACAGAAGTATGGAGACTTCAACAAATACATGCACACATACTAAATGAGGAGATCGTCGGTAAAGTCATGCCTGCTGGCTCCACTCCGCAAATCCATGTAGTTGGTGTTAAACTGAAAGGGGCTTTGCATGGATGCAGGGGGACCAGCAAACACACTAACATCTGCAGCAGGGCCACCGGGTATGGTCCTCCCTCTCCCCTACAAGTTTGGTTTACAGTGTTTCTGTCTGTATTCACTGCTCTTCTCCCAGTTTTCAGAGGTCTTTGCAACTTGTTGGAGCCAGCTAAGTCTCCCCGATTCTCTTGCTTTGTGACATGCTGGAAGAGCACTGTCTACAACACCACAGAACTCAATAGGGAAGAGTATAGGCAAGAACCAGTGCTGCAGGGCAAGAAAGAGAAGGAAAAATGGTGCAGAGAAGAGAGGCGTTATCAGATGAAGTGAGAAAAGCAAAGGTTTGTAGAAAAAGATACAGGTAACTGAGAGATATGTGCACTTCTCACCTACAACGGTACATCTCTTTTTGTTTATGAATAAACTGTGGCATTTGTACATTCAGTATAAATCTTGGTATTTACATTTCACTTTCAAAGAGAGAAGAATTTTGGTAAGCCAGTTATTTTACCCAACAGTTTTGTTAAGGCTTCTTTTCCATTTCTTACCTACCACTTGTCACAGGAAATGCTGACTAAACTATAGGTCAGAGATGTAACAAATCAATGCGGCTTGAAAGCTCCTCAGCTCCAGGAGCCATGCATGTGTTAACCAGGTGAGCTTCTCAAAGAGCAAAACTGTAATTCCTAAATTGCTGAATTCCTTCTGAGACCTCAGGCAATTAAAAAATGTCAGCATCCCTAGAAATGGAAAAGCAGGGGCCTGTTTCCCCGGTATGTGGGAGGGAGAAGACCACATAATCCCATTTTTTCCAGAGAATGGTGGGTGTACACACCACTCTTTCTGAGGTACAAGCAGGAGAAATCTCAGATGAATGTGGCAGCACGGAGAAAAGTACGTGTTGCCATATCATGGGTCTGACTTCAAAGGAATGATACATGAATTGCCGTCTCACAGAACTAATCTTACTCAAGATGAAATCTCTCACATGTATTTATGTTTAAAGTCTGATCATTGTTAATATACAATAAAAAGAGAAAGGGAGACATTTATCATACGAATCAGAATACCACACAGCCCATGCAGGTTTTACATTTGCATGACAATGGAACAAAGTAAATTGTGCGCTTCCTGCAAGGGTCTGTATTGAGACCAATGTGATTTAACTTATTCATCATGAACTGGAGTAAGGAGTGAGCAAGGTTCTAACCACTGTGAATGCAAATCATACCAAAAACACTCAGGATGGTGAGTCTGCACACAAAACATGTATTTTTCATTATGATTTCCTCTGGCAATTAAGCTGTAAAATAATATTGCTGTTACAACTGCATTCATCTGAACCAAAGCCCTATAATGCTGATCTTTGTTATGCCCATTTTTTAAAAGGAGGACGTATATATTTAGTTAAAACATTTTTATACTGTCTTTCATTGCAGTAGATTTCAGAAAAGTATATACTATAAATATCAAATTATTTTGCAACATAGTACAATAAAATCAATATCCAATAACCACAACAGGAAACATTAAGTTAAAAATTCAATTAGGGTTACAAAGATAGGCCCTTTTCAATCAACTGTGCACAACCACCATGCCCAACCACAACAATGCTTGTGCATGACGTTGTCGCGATTCCATCCTTCTCCCGTCCCCAGGCAGCTCAATCATGCCACAAATCACTGACAGGTTTTCCCCATCAATGACCAGTGATTACGCCACCATTGCAGACTTACCTTGTCTGCAGAGGCCCTGGAAGCACAATGGCTGCACTTCCTGCCCCAGAGCAGCCTGGAAAACGACTTGGCTGCACTGTGGCAGGAAGAGGTAGGGCCATTGTGCTTCCTGGAATATAGAGGCAGGTGGTGCGGAGGGGAGTGCTCCTGTTGAACTCCCACTCCGACACCAGGACCCACACCGGATGTCTCCGTGACCAGTAAGGTGGCCATAGACTGAGATGTTATACAAACCAAAATGCCTGGAAATGAATAAACAAGTCAATCTAGTGTTGAAAAGGTTGTAAATTAGCTGATAAGGAAGACATCTCCAGTGGCCATCAGCAAAAATCTTAAGACACAAGAAGACTAGTATGGGAAGGAACAGTCCTTCAAAGAGTTTGATCCCAAACTATTTAGAACATTAAAGATAAGTAACAGCACCTTGAATTGGGCCCAGAAATAAATAGGCAGCCTATGCAGTTCTTTCAGTATAGAATGATGTGGGCCACATAGGTATTATCAGTTAAAATTCTGAGAGCCAAAATCTACTCTAACTGGAACTTCCAAGTTGTCTTCAAGGGCAGGCCCCAAGCATAACCAATTGTAGTAATTCCATCAGAAGGCTACCCAAGCATGGTATACCATAGTTGGATATCCCTGACCAGAAATGGAACAGCTAGCAGACCAGCCAAAGCTGCCAAACTATACCAGTTGTGCCTCCAGTGACAGAGCTAGTATTGGGAGCAATTCCAAGGTTTGAATCTGTTTGTTTTGAGAAAGTGTAAGTTACATCTCCCCCACCCCCCACCCCACCCCCAAAAGGCTGTACACTATTTTCTCAGCCTGAGAACACCATATTGTCAGGGTTCCTTGACATTTTAGGGCCTTGTAGCCGGCCATTGCCAAATCAAAGCCTTGGTGCAGCCCCTGAGCAGTTGCACCTGAATCCACTCATTTACTGAGTGGCTACTGAGCGGCCCCTCAGCTGCACTGAAACATTGGATTATTTATTCTGGTCAAAACATATTATATTAGTTGTTCTTTAATCTAACAAAATATACAGAGTAAGTTACCAATAATATTACAAATTAAAACGGTATTTAAAAAACATAAATCTAGCAGTTTGCATTGTGATGGATAAATGTGTCAGGGTCAGCATCAAGCACATTAAAAAACATCCTTGAGAAGCTGCCAGGGCCCTGATCCTTTGGGAAGGTCCAGCTACCTTTTAAATTCCCCACAGCGTCACTGGCATACTATTGCTCTGCAGCAGGGATGAGTAACCTCTAGCTAACTAGCTGAATTTGGCCTACTGGTTTGGTCCATGTGCACCACAAAGACTCATGTCATGAATCCCCTCTCCCTCAGGAGGGAGATGGAACAAGAGAGCAACTTTCTCTGACTGGGGAAGGGGAGGGAGAAATTAAGCTGGTTTAGAATTCAGACTTAGGCCCTTTCTCACGGCATTTGCCATGCGAAAGGGCCCCTCGAGCGTCGCACGAATGTGAGAAGCAGTCCACACAATGCACTCACAATCACATGACACCCCAGGGTCTGGCAGGCGCTGCTTGCACACTTTTTCATTTTCGGCTATGAGCTGAAAATGGCGCGCAATCGCACATCACTCCGGGGCCCCGCGCACTTGCTGTGCGTGTGGAGCTCTGGAGCCGTGGCGCTCACGCTTCCTGCCCCAGCGTAGCCTGGGAAACTCCCAGGCTGCATTGCAGAAGGAAGAGGTGGGGCTCTCGCGCGAGCGGGTGGCAGCTGCAGAGCTGAAGGAACCGGGAAGCAAAAGCCTCTCGCTGGAGGCTGCTCGCATAATCCCCACGCCCCAGCTCCATGAAAAGGTGAGTTGCGGAAAGGGCCATAGTCTGGAAGACCTCCTTGCCCTCAATGCTACAGAGGACTTGATGTCACTCTTCAGTTTCTTTCCCTGATCAGATAAAGCCCAAGATTGGGGAACAGGTAGAATAAGAATGAGAAGGAGCAGTGAAGTGCCTCATTGGTGCCTGGAGGGTAAGTTCCTCTGTCCACTGCAGAGTCCTAAACCCCAAAGGTCCATTCTCATCCCAGTCAGAACAAGGAGTAGTTGCCAAGTGCCTTCCTCCTGCTGAGAGAAGACAAAACTTAAAATGGAGTTGGTGATGTCAAGAGGAGAGTCCTGCCCTCTGACATCCCCTGGCTCTCTTTATTGGTCCCAGGTCAGGACACCCGGAATCTGGCCCCTTGGACCACCATGTTACCCTCCCCAACCCCTGGCGTATTGTGGAAAATGTAAAGGTTGGTTAGACAGAGCCCCTCAGTGCTGCTTGAAATGCTGTCTCCACAGTTAGAAAAACCTCTCAGGGCCCAGATAGGAGATGGCCCACCAGAGGGTGTTTGGCCCAGTCTGCACTTCACCCCAAATCTGCAGTGCTGGACAAGACAAGCATCTCCAAAAGTACTAGTTGCTGCAATTTACCCCACAACTGCTAACGATAGTGGCTCATTATGCAGAAGGAAAAAGAGAAAACTACATAGACATCAGATAAGAAATTCTATGTACCACCCCGAAGATGTGTTATATCTGCCTCTCACATGCAGGAAGGCTTCCTTGAACCATTCCCATGCCTGCAAAGTCAGGCATTATTTTATTGGGTGGGTAACCGTCCTGCTTATCAAACGGTATTTTGGTCTGCAATTCCTGCGGGGAAGTTCCCCAGCAAATTCATGTCTTTCACACTCTGCCACCCCAACCCAGTCCAACTAACAAAATGCCACCTGCCAGTATTGTTTGTGTGAGGTGAGGGACTGCTGAATTTTAAAACAGCATTAGAAATAATAAATAAGGAGCATTCTCATAGGCCATTTCTGCATGGCACTGTTGTCCCATGATGGGGATGCATTGGCAGCAGTCCGCAGGTTGTGCTTTTGCATGACTTCTTTGCAGTCCCACTGCCAACACATCCCCACCCATCGTGATCTCAGGATATTCCATTAATGGAAAAAAATCTGTTAATGGCCCGCAGTCACGCAACACTCCCATCACTGGCAGCCATGTAGAATGGGCAGAAGTGTGACTGAGGTGCTTCCTTCCCCAGGACAGCATGGGAAGAGGCTGGCAGCACTGCGCTCGCAGTCCCATCCGCAGCCAGCCAGCCAGCCAAGTATGAAGAGGAGTGTTGGGGACATGCTTCCATCCTGGCAAAGGCACTGCTGGGATTGTGATGGGATGTCGCTGGAAGGAGATAAGGTGCGGAAATGTCCAGTTATTTTCCCCCACAGTGCCTCACCAACAAAGGTGATTTCACCAAAGAACACCTTCATCTTTGCATTGCTACATCACAAGTGAATCATCACGCACATTCATCATTCTAAAGTAAGCACAACAAGGGACTAGGGAAAGCCATGCAACGTCCTGGGGACAACCTAAGGTATATTATTCCCTGAAGCAAAGACAATGGCCTCCTTCCCACAGTGTGAACAAATGCCACCCAGGCTAACAAATGAAGCTTTATTTAGCAGAGTGTCCACCACCAGAACTGAAGGCAACCAATAAGTTTAAGGGGCAAAGACAGGCTACATGGAATACAGCCCCTCCTCCACCTAAGTCCTGCTGCCACCTCCCAACGTCCAATGCCTTGGTTGACTGCATTACTTTTCCTAACAGCAGTGCTAGTCCTGCAGTCTCTGTACGGCAGCTGTTAATGGTGAATATGGAGGAGTAAACATTGCTTGCTTTTCTGAAGAAGACTCTATCAGAAAACAGAAGACAAGATGGTGGAAAGGAATTAGGTGTGCCTGTAGGGGAGACAGCCTTCGTGGTGTACTGATTTGAGTGTTGCATTAGGGGTCTGGAGACCAAGGTTCAAATCCCTGTTTGGTTGTGGAAAGCCATTGGATGACCTTGGGGAAGTCACAGTCTCTCAACCTCAGAGGAAGGCAAAGGCAAACCCTCTCCGACAAATCTTGCCAAGAAAACCCCATGACAGAGTCAACTTAGAGTCACCATAAGTCAGAAATGACTTGAAGCACACAACAACAACAACGCCGGTAGAAACATATTTTGTCACAACGCTCTCCTACATCTACATCACATACTGTCAATAGATGTGCTGGTTCCTTGGAGGTCACAGAAACTCTTATCTAGCTTTCAGTCCCTCCTCTTTCCTCATCCCTTTTGGGTTCTGATCTGAAGCTTAGCATCCCATCTCTTAGTATTCCCCTATGTCTGCAGCCATGGGGATTTCACACTGCCCCCAATTTCTTAACTCCTATTGTGCTGAGCAAAGCAGACATGAATCCGGGGTGGTAATCCTATTAGATATTGACAGCACCCGGAGTCAGCTAAATCAATGTTCTCTCCAAAGGCAGAGAGATCTGAGGGCCCATGGAGCCACGTTGAGAGGGAATTCAAATGCCCACAACAGAATGTGTTGCCAGATAAAAAGCAGACCTATAGGCAGCACGGCTTCCAAGCCAGAAAGGGCTCCTTGCCAGTTTCAGGTTTATGTTAGCAATATATTTCACCTCTGAGAAAAGGGGGCTAGCCACCAAAAGATCTTCCACCCTGAAAAAACCCACCCTTTTAAAAAACAGATGCAAGGAGAATGCTATCTCATGTACAGTAAAATGCAAAACTCTTGTAGTCTGCTCTGAGCACTCAGACAGGAGCATAAGTTAGTCAAAGCAATATGACAGATCCCCATTCCAGAGTGGGATCTGTTGGTTATTCTTATCATTGGTTAAGAGCCAAAGGCTTGAGCTATTATCACCTATTTTTAATTTATTTATTTACCCATCCCACAGTCACTATTGTTCTCATGTTAAGGGTAGGGAATTGAGGAAGACAGCTTCATTTACTCATCCATGGCTACCAAGTGAATTCAGGCTTCTGCAGAATTTTTGATGGATGTTACTCAAGTCCAAAATTCCTGTCATTATCAGTGACTGCTGGACAATTCAGGGGGCATGCAGGATGTTCAGACTATATGCTGTTCAGCCGATGATAGCTGCAGGCAAAGGCTGTCAGTACTGGACCCCAGCCCCAGGCAACGCTGAGTCACACAATGAGCCCTCACAATGCATGATGCAGCTTTTGCAACACCAAGCAAGGGCAGTCCAAGACCTGGGTGCTACATGCAGCAGTGACTTCTGTTCTCAGACTTCATAATCCTATTCCTAGAGCAACCTTCCCCAACCTGTCCTCTAAATGTTTGGAATTAAAATTTCCACTGTATTCTTTTCTTTCATGTTTTTAAAATATTTTAAAACCTAGTAGTGTTCTACTGAATTGTGTTTTGGTATTATAGTATTCTGGCTTTAAAAAAATGTACTTTTTTTTAATTGTTTTTACCTATACCTTACAATCTGCTGTGAGCCACCTTGAGCCTCAGTCCTGGGGAAAGGTAATAAAAAGAATCACAACAATATCAAAGCATTAGCCATGTAGGCCAAGGTTGAGGGGAGTTGTAGTCCAAAGAATCTGGAAGACACCAGGTTGGGTGAAGCTAATATAGTAGGCTCTCCTGCATTCTGACCCAGTCTTAGCCCATCCCACCCCACCCCACCCCACCCTGATGAAGGACAAAACCAACCTGTCTGGATACTGCAAAGTAAGAGTAAGCTATGAGACTAAGGCCATTTCTGCACTACATGGTTATAGCACTATTATTCCATTTTCAACATCCTGTGGAATTCTGGGATTTGTAGTTACTGAGGCCAAAGAGCTCTCTGGCTGAGGATACTAAATGCCCCTCTCTAAACTGCAAACCACAGGATTCCATAGGATGTTGAAAGTAGAATAGCGGGCGGAAATGACCTTAATTTAGTATCGTCGATTAAATGCATAGAGAGCAAAAGAGAGGAGGGAGGGAGGCAAGGAGGGAGGGAAGAGGGAGGGAAGGAAAGAAAGAAAAAGAAGATCAGCATTACTGAAATACTCTTGTGGAAACAGTGCAAGTGCTTGTGCAAAACTTTTGTGTTTATAAAACAAATGTTTGTGCAAGTTTGCAAGGAGGTTTTTGCACAGCACACAACTGATTTTAGGTTGCTACAACTTTAAGAAGAGAAAAGAGTGAAAAGGGAAAGGGAAGAAAAGGCAGTTCAGGGGCAGCCACAGGGATGAAGTAATGGATGAGTAATTAGATTAAAAGGAAGCTGCCCGCAGCTTGTTAAAAAATGGTCAGCTCTGACTTGTGGTCAGCTGGGAGAGTGCTCCAGTGGAGATAACACTGTTGTTCTGGCTTGTTGCCTTCTCCACTCACAACTCCAGGTACCCTGCAGCTGTCCTTCAGGTAAAGGCAGCCTGTAGATTTTGGGGGGTCACTCTGTCAAAGCCAGCCAGCAAAAGGACTGGTCTTTAGTTGGAAAGGCAGTAACCAAGGCCCATGACTTTGAGTAAGAGGTTCCCGCGCTCAGCTCCCCGGGGCTGCATTTCTCTGCTCTGGCAGTTGCTCACATTGGGAGATGGGCCAAAGAACTCCATTTTCTCTCTGCCTGGTTTTCTCCCCCTTAAAATGGAGCTCACCTTTACAGCATAGTTAGCAATCCTCAGAGGAAACGCAAAACAGAGACCAAAAGACAGATGCCGGTGGAGCAAAGCAAAGGTTTCTATTTCATGCAGTTTTCAAACACTGGATCCAGCATACGGGAGGCAACTGGGAGGAAAATTTCCTGGACATCTGGGACACCAAACAGTAAGGACGATGGTACAACCCATATTTTAGCTGGCAAGGTCCACAGCCAGCCAGCATGGTCGAGTGGAAGAACACTAAACAGCTCAACTGAAAAGGAAAACCAGCAGCCGACTACACAGATAGACGTTAAAAGTTTCTGGTTCTGAATTTTCGAAAAAGAGCGAAAGAAAGAAAGAAAGAAAGAAAGAAAGAAAGAAAGAAAGAAAGAAAGAAAGAGATTCTTTCTTTCAAAAATCATCCTTGACTCAAATCAGCATTTCAGCAGAAATTACTGCTTGTTTTAAGCTAAATGGCATTTGATAATCAAAACCAAATGAAAACACAAGGTCATTTTGCTGTGAAATGTGGATTCAAAACAGAACGTTTTATTTGGACATGACTTGCCAGAAAATTGAAATGTGTTCCCCAGAATAAATTATTTCCCATGGAAGCACTGCTTTTGGTGCAAATATATTTCTTTGCAGAAAACCATGCAGTATGAAAAGGTTCAGTTCATTCAATACCAGGTCAGTAAAAGCCAACTAGTCATGACTAGTAATGACAGGAATGAAACTGAAACCAAAGCTGGACGTACAAGGGACCATCTTTGGTAAGGAGACACCAAAAACAGAGGAATCTTTTTTTAACTCACTGTATTTTTCCTGGAAGGAACGATGGATTTTATTGTCATTTTCAGGTTTATCTAGAACAAATATCCTCCTTTTAAAAAGACAGAAAAGACAAAACTGTCGTTATTCCAACCCAACATGGGAGAAGAAGTAGATAACAAAAAGCTGCCCGTAGGTTAATGAAAGAAAGAGAGGACTTACGGAGGTCTTGGCTTTCACAACCAACGTTTTACTTCCAAACTGACCCTACTGACCCCACTTAACTCTGACTTCTCCTCCTTCCCATCTGCCAGAAATATGAGAGTAACAAGGCCAAACACAAAGTCTTTGATAAAGAGCCACTAAAGCATTGGCTTCAGAAACGGTGCCCTGCCCATATTCCGTGCCCTCCACAGCCGTCTTTCTTCACATCATCATCCATCCAGCTGCTTCTTCTTATTGTTCTTACTGTTGATTTTGTTGTTGTTGTGTGCCTTCAAGGTGCTTCTGATTTATGGCCACCCTACAGCAAACCTATCACGGGCTTCTCTGGGGTTGAGAGTGTGTGACCTTACCAGCGTGTTTCCTTGGCTGAGCAGGGACTCAAACCCTTGTCTCCAGGGCCACAGTCCAACAACTCAAACCACTACAACATGCTGGCGCTCTCCATTCAGCTGCTACCCTCTGTAAACTTCCATCCTCAATCATACCCAGCTTCAAACTACTTTTTCTAAGTATATATGCACCAAAAATCTTGGGTCATGTGCCCAGGATCTGATTGGGTTTGGGTAGGCACACGCTGTGGCGGCTTAAAAATGCAATCCATCCTACATTACTCTGTGCGCATTCAGGGAGCAGCTACAGTGCAGAAACAACCAGCATGTGACAACACGTGCAGAAGCTGAACCCGTCTCCCACCATGTATCCCAACTGGCAGAATAACTGCCGACAATGTTATACACAACCTTATACATATTCACCAGAAATGGGTCTGGTGAGTGTGCGATGTACACCAAAAAGAAATAGAGCAAACACAGCTTGGCCCACCTCCACAGAACTTGGAGCCTGTCATCTCCAACCTTGTCCTAGAGACAGGGCTGCCTGTGTCCCTGCTACCCCTTGCAGACCAAAAGCATGGTTAGAACAAGGAGACCTCCATCCACAACCATCTCCATATGGGCAAAGTTCCCGGCTCAGTTCTGCATCCTGATTGGCTCCCATGGTCCGCATTGCTGTCTCACACTGCAGCATTAGCTGGAGCCACATTGCCGAATCCACAGCTGTAGCCGTCCGGCAGAGAGCCAGAACCCCGACTGCAAATGAGAGAAGGATGTTCCGCCACTCCCAGATGCTGAAGGCCCCCCACCGCAACCCCCTGCCCCTCCTGAGAGGATGCCCATCTCATCTTGCAGGCACACAGCACCCTTACAGCTCGCTCTCTGCTCCCCAACTTCCCTGCCACCCCCTCTAAGTTTGAGCCACTTAGAACAGTTCTGACTGCACATTGGAAACTCAAAGCAGCCCCTCTCCAAACCCAGACTTCTGCCAACACCCTCCCTAATATTGCTTCATTTTCTACAAAGAATAGGCGCTTAATTTCCTTCCCCCTCCCCGCTTGTGTGCCCACCCACCCCAAAAGAAGGATGACAAAGTTTGCTGCAAAGTGGTTTCCCCTCGAGGTCAGGAGATTGGCTCTAAGTGAACACAGCCAAAGCTGGAGCCAAAATAAGAGGGTGGGAGTGGAGAGAGATATTCATCAGCAGCCAAAAAAAGAAAAAAAAAATGGTCGGCAGCAGAACAGAGGAGAGAGAAAGAAAAGAGGAGAAAAAGCAGCAGCTTTCTCCGTGCGGGTGCAAACTGCCACTTCTAGGGGAGCACTGTGTGTATGTGTGTGTATGCGTGTGTGTCTGAATGTGTGTGTTAAAAAAGGGAGGGACATCCAGCCTCAGAATGGAAGGAAAATCACAGAAAGAAGCCAAGGATCAGCAGAGGCCTGTCCCAGCTAAACGTAAACAGCCTGGGCCCATCCTTTTTCTCCTTCTTCAGCCCCTTACACAAGGCAAACTTGGTGGAGCAGATGTGAGTTCTCCTGCAGATCCTGCTCTGCTCTGATCCCATTCTGTCTTGCCTCACGTGCTGAATTCCTCCACTCTGTGCTGATATAAACATTTTAAAATCCTGCATCTGAGCTCTCTGCTTGTCGCCGGGCACAAAGAAACACCCATTTATTGTGTAGATGTGCTTTGACGCTGTTCACTTTTTCTTTGGGGTGGCAGCAGGAAGGCTAGGCCCATCGTCCTGTCTTGTCCCTCAGCGTTGCAACTTCCCTGCTGTCTCTTTCTCTGTCTGTGTTGGAGGGTGATCTTCCAGACAGAGAACCAATTATTCCTTCCAGTGCCTGAACCACGAGGACTTGTTGGCCTTGAGCGACCTCAGTTTCCTCACATGTAACCTCGTGTTTAACCATTGCAGAAGCCCTGGCATGCTAAAGCAGGAGAGGAAATCCTTAGGAGGGTGCCAATATTCAACACCAAGTTAAAGGCAAAGGGAGAGGGTTCTGTATGTCTTTCTTCTCTTCTCCTCATACGAGAAGCCTGGACATGACTCTGTTTATATTAACACTCTCTGGCTCTTGCGGGGAGCGATCTGTGCTGTTATTGTATTCCAGTTGTTGTCATTTCATTTCTCTGAATGTCTTTCAGCACAATGTGCTTGTGGAAAATGAGTTATATAAATACGCTGGCTAGAAGTCTCACCCTCTCTCTGCCCCTAAAGGCCCCTGTCCCAGACACAAGTGAAATGATACCCCCTGGGCATCACAGCAGGATAGCTGCAGGCCAGGGAAGGGTCAAGAAATCCAACCCGTTTCCTCTGACGCTAAATATGATCTCTGCCCACTGCTACTGAGGGCAGCTCCTCAAGGCAGCACATTAACAAGCAGGGATGACTCTCCAAAATCCTGTCATAATGCACACTGACATGTACGGGGTGTGTGTGCACATACGCGCATGTGTAGGCGAGATGCCTCCTCTCCAAGAGTCCACAAACAAAATGTAACCTAGAAACTAGTTTTTCAATCAAAACAGATATCTAACCAATTTAAATAAATAAATATGTACATATGTATGCATTGAGGAAGGTACAGCCAAAAAGAGAAAAACCATTTAAATTATTAAAAATGTGGCTTATTTTTTTAAAAAAAAATCTAAACTGAAATAGGCTCAAAATGATCTTTTAAAATATTCAGTAAAAACAAAGAGCTCATTGTTTTTGTTCCATTTTTAAAAAAATTAAGCTTCTCCCCCACAAAAAAACCAGCCACCCTGAAATAAAATTTAAAAAGCAACTCTTTGAAATCCTTTAAGATGTAAATACAATTTCTTTGTAACACTTCCTCTAGAAAAAAAAATGGAACTGCACAATCCCCAAATCTGAACAATTGTAAAATGAAGGGAACCTGATTTTCACTATTTTAAGTTTGTTCGTTTATTGACTGATTGATCAATCAATCAGTCGAATGACTGGTGTAGGGCACCTTGAGTTGTTTTCTCTCTAGGAAAGGGGCTTACTGATTTCAATAAATTCATTAGGTCAGCAAAATAAACCAATCTATGTTTACTCAGCCGTAGCCCCCATTGTTTTCAGTTCAACCAATTCCTGCATAACTGTGTGTAGGATCACAATGTAACCCTTCCACTTAGTGATGGCAAAGTTGTATGACTTCTCATTGGCCATGCATTTTGACAGAACTGGAACAACCGAATTTCTTTTTGTCTAATCCACAAGCACTTGAAACAATAATTTCTGTTTGTTTTTACATTTTCTTATGCCATCTTTCCACTCTTGGCAATATACTCAAAGTGAACAACTATTCTGAAATCAAAATATTCACTCATATGGGTAACCCTCACCCCTTAATGTCACAGCACTGTTAAAACAATGACAGTAGCCAAAAAGTATGTAATTCTTTCAATCAGTAAACTTGATACAGGGGAGTTCTACAGAAATAGTGTAACTGTTGAGAGAATGCAAAGGCATCAGGTGTTGTACATAAGGGAGAAAAACTCCAAATGTCATAGGCAGTATCCTTACTATACCAAATAAAACAGCGAATAAGCTTTAGAGCTGAGAGGGCTGTATCTGTTTTTGTTTTTTAATTCTCCCAAAGACAAGGAACCCAATGCAAAGCTTTGACGATCAATCATAAAATATAAAAATTCTGTTTCTTAAGACACTGGGTGTATCCAGGCTGATCAAATCCAGACTGATCAGATCAAGTCCCATAATTTGTTCTTGTTCTTTCCAATTTGATTTTGGATATTCATAGGCAGTTTGTTTATCCTAGAACATTTTCTGTCATCTCCTGGTACAGAGACTTTTTATACCAGTGCCCCAGGGTAGTTTATTTTAACCCAGTGTAAAAGCAGAATGAACTGGAACAAAATTTGGGACTTTTCAATCCGTCTGGATGGGCCCTCTGACAGAACAAAAAAATCTAAGCTCTCTGGACACTACCCTTCAGCTCAGCATGTATGGCTCGGATGTCAGGGAACTTATGTAGGAAGATTGTTGGGCAGGATCATCTCCAACCCAATGGTCCTCAAGTTCCAAAATGGGCAGAGTTCCTGCCAGGGAGCTGAGCAGCAAAGAACGAACCTCCACAATTTCTAGAGAAGGAATAAGGCAGCTACATTGCCACTCTTGTTTTCTTATACCTTCTTCCTTCTACAGAATTTGCCTACTGTTATATTCTCCTTGCCACTATTTTACACTTCAGTGACTCCTGCCAAGCCATTCCCCCGCTGAATTCGGAAGCCCAGATGCACACAAACACAGACAATCAACCCACTACGTATATACGCAACGCCCTGGACAACAAGAAGGCAAGATCTCTTTCAGAAGCATACACACACCCTGTTAGGCCTGGTCAGCCACTGCTGTAGACCTTCATGCAGTACTCACTAATCTGACTGACTTATACTGACAATTAATGCAGTGCCAAGGGATTGGGACGTACGGGCTCTCCCCTCTCCCTGGGGTGTTCCTGACACCCTCGGATAATCTTAATGCCAGCAAAGCTGTGTTTTGCTGTCTGTGGCCATCTGGCCGAAGATCCCATGTATGTTTCTGGGCAGGGTGCCACCAGACTCAGCAAAACTGGGGGAGCAAGCCATCCTGTCCAGACAGTTTGCCTCAACTCACATCTCCATTCGAAGGATCTTGCAGATAGGTAAGCCGTCCAATCCCCTGCACAACCACAAGTACCATCATCCCCAATAAATACCAAGATTACCACTGTAGTTTGGCCTCTGAAATATCCTTGGAATCAGGAGGCAGGAACAATAATACGTCCCAAAGAGAGAAACTTGGTCTCACTGTTAAAGTTTTGGATATGGAGTGATGAAACCATCACAACCGAATGTGAGCCAGCAACAAGACCAGGCCTGATGCTCAAGATGGTCGAGATACTTGGCTACTCTTTTGCCCTTGCCAACTATTCCCAAACACACACAAACACGTCTCTCTGCCCTCCTGCCCGCCCACTCCATGTAAGCAAAGGCTGTTTGGCTCTTAAGCCTAATGTCATCAAGCTCTGCTCTGCAGTTATAATGACTCTCCACCTTTGTATTCTGCATTCTTTTAAACCTGAAATTAAGAGGTTTCAGCCCCCTTCAAGGGCTGTATGGGCCGTTATACAGTTAACCTTTCCCTCATAGGATCAAGTAATAAAGAAAGCTTGAGGGCAAAGGAAAAGGGTATGATGGGAGTGGTGGCCCACAATTCAGTATCACACCATGACCAGTAAACAGACAATGAAAAGCCGTTGGGTTTAGGAAATCTGGATTTCAGTTGCTTTGAGCACAGCCACTTACTTCAGCCTCAGTTTCTACCCTAGAAAAGGCTACTTTGCACTTAAAGGCTACTTGTACAATTAAAATAAATGAAGTGCAGGAGAGATTTTATCCTGCTTGCCCCGTTTTTGAGCATCTGTGCAGCAAGCCACGGGTGCTGTAACTACATTGGAGATGACGAGATCCTTCTCTCAACAAAGCCCATGTGCGGCATTGTCTTAATAATCAGTCCACATGTTTAGTGGCTGCTGTAAATTGTTTTCCAACAGCTCTCTCTCACTCACACCAACACATTTCTTGTCATTAGTTTGTCAGATGAAAAAATCACTAAAAACTACCATGGCTTTACTTTTTTTGACTGGCAGATCTAGCAGTTTCAGATATAAGTACATGCACATCATTCTAGCCTTCCACAAGTTTTTATAGGAATTTGGTCCTCCTCCTACAATGGACAAAGAAGAGTCATAAATCCTAACAGAGGCTCAGAGTAATACCATGCTCTTGCATGTCTCTCATGCACTGCAATGGAGATTGCTTAGAAAAGCTTCATCATGAATAAGCAGATAAACATGCAACAAAAATATACAGGAAAGTGTCAAATTGCACACCTAAAGAAATGCTGTAGAATATTTCACTATGTAAATCTGAAGACTGATTCAAGCCTATATTCGTGATGAGAAATATTAACACAAAAGGCTTTCCATCTCAGAGTGCCTACAAATTATCCATACTGTCTTATATTTAGTCACATTTTTGGGACCACCATGCTGCGGCATCTTTTGGCAAATCTGCTGGTGTGCAAAAAGGATTAGGAAAAACTTCATTCTTCTGCAAATATTTTTACTCCTCAAAACAATCTCACTTATTAGGCAATGTTGTTTCACAAATGTGCCAGTTCATCACATCTAAAGAGGGAGGGAGACAGAAAGAAATCACAGACAACCAATATTTAAACAGAGCACCTAAAAATACAACTATTAAAATTCATTAATACTACAAAGATAACATTTGATACACAATCCAGGAAATGCAATCCTTACACAAGTGATCCTTTCAAAGGGGTTGGTTTTAATCTGTGCTCCTTGCGGACTGTGTCCTTGCTGAACCTAAAAAGTGCTTTATTTGATGAAATCAAGCAAATGAGATTCTGTTGGAGCGTAGACGTATGTGGTCCCTTCTTGGAACAAGATGGACAAAATTCTCCTGTATCCTGAGTGAGAAGGGAGACATTCCTGGTACTTTGTACTTATGTGCATTAAGCCAATACATGTTTTTACAGCTACTGGGATCCAAAAGCTAAGCAGTGACTCGCTTTGATCTTGCTAGACCCTGAGTTAAACTGCTTGAGCACCCTGAAGAGCTTCAGACACTTTCAGGGCAAACTCTTCTGCTATTAACAGACTTTTCTCAATCAGCCGATTCAGTGACTGGCAGGGAAACATTTTTCCTCCTTGCTGGTGGGGGCAGCCTCCAATACCTTCTTTGTTCTCCGAACTGTTTATCTCCTGTTGGGCTTTATCTGCCACTCCCTTCAAAAGAGGGAAGCAAGGACAGCTGAACCTGACACTCCCATTGGTGCCACATAGATAAAGTGGATAAAGTTATTCCTGCATCCATACAATTTGTGGGATGCAAATTCCAGTTGGTGAAGATTATAAATTTATAGCAATCCACTGCTTGACACTTCTGGCTTTTTCTTCCATTTAGTACGCTATGCATTTTTAAATACTTGCCAAAGAGGAGTTGTGGAGTTTGGTGGGGGAAGAATAAGGTCTAACAAGCTGGGGAAAATCCCCTTTTCTCCAGAAGGAATTTTGTTGGATCAGATTTTTTTCTCAGACAGCTTCCCCCGCTTTTGCTCCCCATCAATTATTAAGCAAGTCCTCACTTTCTCTTACTCAACACCACTGCTAGCCATAGTTTTTGCTTCTTGAAGCCCCTCTGTAATGCCATTCTTCTTCAATAATTTAGCCAGTCTTTTAAAAAATAATTTTGTAAAAACCCAGTATGGCATTTACAAATACATCTGTGAATGAATGGAACTTTTTGACATGAAGATGCCTGCTCTCCCAGGTGGGACCCTAATGTCTTAATGGTAAGGGGATGCACAGAACATTTCTTCAAGTAGGAAGTCAAAATTAAAACTGTGACTTCCACTCAACTGGCCATGGAATGGTTTTGCAAAAAGTCATTGTTTTACCAGTGAAGTCTGGCAGTAAATTTTTGCAAAAAGCCATTGTTTTACCAGTAAATTCTTCTGTTACATAGGCATACCTCAGTTAACAAAGCCTCTAACAATGAAGCTCCTTTTCACAAAGTCTTTTTACATCTGCCCAGCCCTCTCTCTTCTGTCTAGCTGGATTTTTTTTTTTAGCATCATCAGGAGGATGGTGAAGGAGGGCTGGAGATGAAGAGATTTTCAGAATCAGGTTGCAGCAGCATACCGACCGCAAACAAGGCAACAAACAAAGCTTGAGCTGCAAAAGGTTGGGTTCTGCTCTAGCCAGTCCTATCACAGTCATATGTGCCTGCCTACAACAGGCAAGATACGATAGCAGCTGCATCCAGAATCCCGTACTGAAAATACAGGAACAGCGAAACAGAGGGTGGGGTAGGGGCAAAGAAGCCTGCCTCACCAGCATATTAGAAGAGCGTATGTTTAAATACGTTTTGCTTGCCAAAATCGGAATCATAAGAAAAGAGGAAGCTGGCAAAAGTCATCCCTGGATGCATTTTGGAAAGAATCTTCAGTAGTCTCTAGAAAGTTCGTAATATTTTTGTTTACCTGGTATTTCAGGTCATATGTGTTTATTGTTGGTTTTGAATAAGAAGCTTGCCAATACATGTTGAATGACTCTTCTGTGGTTTAGGGACCTGTCTTTATTTTTTCCATGTTATTTCTGCCTCTGGTATCAAATTTTCTGTTAAAGAAATAATGCACAGGAACATATCTACTTTATTAACTGAGGTATAGCTGTATACTCTTGCTTACCACTTTGCACTAGACAAAACTGTAAATCTATACCCAGCAAAAGGAAGAACTTGTGTTGCCGGAACATTGCTTGCACAGGTACCCAAGAAAACAGCTCCTAACACACTCCTTCATAAATTAAGCCATGTTCACTCTTACAGGCTGTGGCATGGACCCTCATCAGGGGAGCAATATCATAGTAGGGGAGTGCCTCCCATGATCCAATTTCAGCCCCCAGCCATCTCCAGAAAGGTTTGAGAAAGACTCCGTCCGTAACATTGGAGATCTGCTGTTGGTTAGCTTAGACACTATTGAGCTAGATGGACCAAAGCTCTCGTATAACCTAAGGCAGCTTTACAGAGTCCAGAAAAATCCACCTGAACATTTCCTAGAGGTCCTAGGGTGTAACAGGGATATCAGAGTGCTGCTTCTTTAGCACAGTATCAGCCGTACAGGAAAGAAGCAAGTGGTACAGAGTTTTAAACAGGAGACTGACTCAAAATAAGACGACCTGGTATAAAATAGAGTGTTTCAGTGATGTACAGATACGGTTTTTCAAGACGATGGGTTGTTAGTTTCATTTTTAATTGATGACTGTCTTCCAAGATTGTGCTTTCATTTTCTCTCTCTCTCTCCCACACCCATCTTTGCCTTTTTCCACTGATTCTTCTGGTCACCGCCCCCAGCATGCCCCCTACACCCATCATAACACACACAGTCACACTTTGAGAATCCACAACAACCTCTAAAGGAGTCATAACCGCCTGATAATACCACAAAAAGGATTCCATGGTTGGGATGGGGCAACAAAGCTGTCCCCATCCATTTCCCCAGTCTCCATTATCCAAAATACCGAGAGAGCTGAAATCAAACTGTAATCTGATATAAGTAGTTCCTCCATTTACTCAAAGTGCAGCATCAGACGTGGGCCCTTCAGATGATTGAGAACATGACTTATCATTAATTCTGTGCCCCTAACTTGCTCACGGGGGGGGTCAGAGAGGCCTCATTGTACACATCCTGTTCTCAAAAGGTGCCTAATGGAGGACAAGAATTGGAAGAATCTAAAATAGTGATTAAGACTTTCCAAGCTGCAAGTTTCTTTCAAGGGCCTGATTTATACCTTGCCTTGGCATTTGAGAGGCAACCCCTCCGAAATGGGTAGTCCTTGCCGTCCCGGCAGTCACAACAGCTGTAGTTGGCATATGGAAAAAGCTATGCATAATGGATGAAGGCTGCAGACTTCAGGGTGGCTGTCTCCTTTCCCTAATGTATCCAGCAACATTTTCACTTGGCACACGCCGGTACGGTTTAGACCAGAGGGATGAAAACAGACCAACTCCATCCCCAGCACAACTACAATCCCCACCCCTCCAAATTCTAAGGCCATCAACAAAATCTTCTCTCATTGGGGTTGGGCATCACTGAACTCCTGTGTTTCAGAAAGTAAGTCTGGAAAAGGGGAGGGGAGACATGCATATGTGAGAAATCTGAAATATACTGTAAATGTAGGAGGTTGAGGAGACAAAGCCACATCCCACCGACTGTCACTGCGAGGCAAGGCAATGGTTAGATAAACAAAATTAAGGGACGTGGATTTAATGAAGATGAGCAGGGGCCGGGCTAAGCTGAGTGCTTCTTGCCATATTTGCTGTACGCTTGGGAACATGACCTCATTCTGGATAAATGAGTTATTTGGAGAATCAGAGCTCGAATAAACAAGTCTCCATGCATAGATTTTAGGCATATGGGCTGGCATTCTGTCTGCCAGCTTCAACAGAAGTTTGTGGAAGCCATTCGAAAAATCAGGATCCATACATCCAAATGTGTACAGAGCTCCACATGCACCCGGTCTGCGACCAGCAGAAAAGAACGGCGCAAAATCCTCCATAGAAAGACAAACGTATAAGCAACCACAGCACACACGTTCATATTAGTTCCATGCAGCCACATATTTCAATCTACATAATGGCACAAGATGTGTAATTCAGGAAAACTGCTTGTACATTTGCTTCCATATTTATAGTTTGTCTCATATGTCTTTGTGTATATGCAAAAACAGGGGGAAAAACCAGAAAAATATTGCCATGTACACATGTATGAGCATACAAGTTTCATACCCATGACTCCAGCCTGCATACTCTTACTGTACAGTTGCCCTATGAAAAACCATGGAGTATTTCTAAATCTGTTGTGCGACAGTTCCTATTTATATTACCCTAAACAACAGAAACCCAAAAAAGAATAGAGTCACTAGGGCCTACTATATGGTACACATGCACACACACACACACACACGGGGCATTCTGCTATCATAGCCGTCACACAGCCAACAAGTTCAGGTCCTTTGGACTTCTGCATCTGTTTTAATCCCACAAACAAAACAGAACGAGGCTTGCACCATGCACAAAAGACCTATATATCCATGGATAGTTCATCCTCTCTGTTAATTGCACATTCATTGCTCTTGAAGGACACACGTTTCAATATCAACTGCTCATTGATTTATCGACTGTTTATGTGATGCAGCAAATGCAGCCGCTACCCTTGACAGAGAAGGGAAAAGCCAGGGAAAACTTGCCATTTGTTGCTTCATGAAAGTCATTCACTCTCATCCCTTTACACAATTTTTTTAACAAGCTGTATCCTAGTGCAATAAATAACTACTTCTGAAACATCCCACAAACTTTTGAAAGGGAAAAAAGCCCCTGACAGTGAGTGGGAACAAGGGGGAGATCAATTCAGCAGAAAGACTCATCTTAAGTTTCTGGAGTTCACTGTACCAATAAAATAAAAAATAAAAAGCCTACAAAAAATGAGGCAGCAGTCCATTTATTAAGCTTTGGTTCATCATTCAGATGTAAAGAAAAGTTGTTTACAGTTTGCAATTAAGTTTCTATTGATAGCCCCAAAGTGTGAAAGTTTATAAATAACTTAATGAATTGTTTGTAAACTCACCTGAATGCTCGTCTCAACACTGCATAAATGTTTATTTATACGCTCACTAATTCCAGACTCCTGTATTGTTCTTTTTGTTTTGTGTTTGCATATATCTTAATACTTTTAATTCTCTCTTCCAGGTCATAGTACAAAACACACACAATTTAGTTTTGGTATTTCATATTTTTATGGAAGAATTTCAGCCACTTCCAAACCCAGCCCCCCTAGTAAAATTACTTTTGAAAAGTCAAGTGAAACTGTGTGGTTTATTAAAACTGTATAAGATTATCCTAAGTAACACACGGAACTCAAAAAAGACAAGGAGAAAAGAACATCCATATCTGAGAAAGCTTTAGGAAACATTTGATCAGTTTGGTCAGGCAGTTCCAGGACACTACATACAAGCTCAGCTTTGTCAAGAATTTTAAAAGTGGCCACTCACAAGCAGAAGCCCTTCCAGGGTGGACCACGGAAATAAGAAAGGGAAAGGGAATGAAAGCAGCCACAGAATCAGTTCCGCAGCTATAGGGAGAAAGCAACAAGCTGTGGAATTCAAGAGGACTCTCCCAAATGTGCTACAGGAATCTGCTGCAGGGCACTGCTGTATCCCACAGAGGAAAGCTCAGTAAAAAGACAGAGAATTCTCTTCAGCACTGCCAGGCGATCTTATATTTTTCTATTGCAATCTCTTGAAACAGAGCCAGGGGAAGCGATAGGCCGGACAGCATTAGCTCATTTGTTTTCACAGTTCAGGTCCCTGGCTGGTGAACAATGTCACTTTCCAAAGTTTTGTCTTTTAATATCAAAGCTTTTTAAAAAGTAGTAGTAGTAGTAGTAGCAGCAGTAAAATAATAAGAAGAAATTGACTGGTAAGATTTTAGCTACTTTTGACTGGCCAGGTGTCAGGGTAGGGGAAGAAAAACTCTAGCACACGCTGAGTTTACCCTTTTTGGTTTGGATCAGTTTTCTATGAGCATTTAATTGTACCTTACATAGCCCGAATCTTCAATACTGCATGAATTAGACAAGCTAATAATAACACAATACAGTACGTAACTACTCAAAAGTAAGTCCTATTCATTCCAGTAGGCTTACACTCCAGTCTGAAAACAGAACCATAAGCATCGCAGCCTTTAAAAAAATGAAATATCACTTTCAAGGTTGATTAAATACATAGCAAATGGAGAAAGATAATAACTATGGATGCAAATAACCTTGCAATCCTATTCTGTTTTACAATTGTATTTCTTAGAATTGCCTCAGTCAATCTTACAGCTACCTATTCCTATGATTACTTGCAACTGATACCTACTTTTAAAAGAATATGCATATAATTAAGATGTTCTTATATGTACATGACTACGATAAAAACAAACGCACACACAAGATAGTAAGACTAAACAAAAATGCATTATGCTCCCATCTTCCTAGAAATTGACACAGAGGCTTGCCTTTTGTAAGAGACAACTAACATTGGCCAGTTCTTCTTAATGTTGTCCCTGAAATATATGAAATAAATGTGCAGTATGCATAAACATGTGTCCCACAGATAGCCCTAAGGCACTGCTAGTGTTTACATCCCAAGGAGAATGGGTTGTGTATTTAAGTGCAGAAAAGGAGTATGAGAACCACACCACTGGTGCAAGAAACAATTGGGGATCAACACACCATCCAAAAAGTATGCCCCCGCTGCAATATTCCTTGCATTGTTGCCTACTATGCCAGGGCAGTGGAGACATTTGCACTGTCTGCAATGTTGCAAGAGGTGATATGGCATCTCACTCAGATCAGACAGCACAACTGTTCTGAGTCACAAAAGGTCTGGGGCAGAAAAGCAATAAATATTTAGTTGCACTATATATACACTGCCATAACAATACTCACAACTATAAGGCTTCTTTGCAAAATATCTATGTTACAGCTGCAATCTACTTAAGACATAATATCATGGCAACATAACACAAGTAATGATACATAGAGAGGGGGGAGATATGAAATAACCATTATCAAAACCTTCGGACTCATTCAAATTTATTTAAGATGGCCAATGGCTTCTTTTTATTTTATGTGGCCTCTCATTCCACAATGATAGATGTGGCAGTTTCTGTGGGTTCAATCAGTAGCAGACAAAAGATCATGTACTAAATTTTTTTAAATGTGTCTTAAAACCATACACAATTTGCAACCTTGCTTCTTGCACGTTCACAGACTCTGCTGCGTAACTTCAACCCACTGCCCACCCTGGGAGGAGCGGGGGAACAGTATTCTACATGCTGCTTGTTGACTCTGTAGTAGCAACAACTGTAGCTGTTTATGCTGCCGTGGCAAAGAAGATTTGGAAGAGCTTCCTAAGAAAGATCTCCAGTGCCCCAGCGGTTGTCTAAACTCTGTTGTCGTAACTGGTTTGTGCAAGTCAAGCTGAATTTTAAAACTAGCTTAATATGTACTGTATTTGCAAATATTTGTTTTTGTGTTCCCTGTAATAGCCCATGGTTACAAACAATAAATTAAGATGACTGTTAACAACCTACTTTGTGATACCAGGAAAAGTTAAATCTTATCCATTTCACCTGCCTGACAACTATATTCTGGGATGAAGAGAAAGGGAAACAGGTTTAATGAGGGGCCACAGTGGAGGTGTGAAAGCATCCGGCGTTGCACCACAGAATAAACACAACACTTCCACAATCCAGAAGCAGCAGCAATATTTCAGCCCTGTGTGCCGAACTCCTGCAACTTGGGCAAAGCCTGGCTGCTTGACATCCCAGTGTAAATCAGCGACTATAGCAGCAAAGCTTCCATTTCACAGGCAGATGCAGAATCTGGGATCAGACCCAGTTCGTATAAGAAGCAGCTACGGCCAACCTGAGTGGGCAGGATCAGACTCCCAGTTAACCCCTTTCTGGTTTGAGAAGCGTCCTGTGAGCCAGAGGAATGCTGCCTGGGAACTGTGGGTGCCACAGAGGGCTGAGAATGGGACAAGCGATTTGGATGGTAGTCATGAATATCCACAAGGGAAACAGAATACCAAGCCTAAGAATCTTAACAAAAGAAATTAAGTTCAAAGAGGGAGATGGAAAAAGCCTCTCTTATCTACCGAGGGCATTTGCCATGGATCAAGCCAGGTTTGTTTAATTCACCGGGCACAAATAAAGGGCAACTCTTTAAAGGAGCACAAGGTTTTCCTTCCCAGAAGCAGAAATGAAACGGGACTCTCTGCCTTGGCACTGACCCAAGGGCAAGACAAAAAGCAAAGAACCAAACACCCAACCAACACAAGGAATCCTCTTTTCAAAAAACGCCTCCTTAAATTCTCTTAGAACACAGGCCTTGCAAGATAGATAGACAGAGGGAGAGATACTGGCCTACTCCAAAACAGATAACATGCTAAATAATAACACAAGGCCTTGCATTGCATTAATATCACAGTCTGAAGGCCACTGTTTCAACTACAGAAATATGTATGCATCTCTTGTACTAACAATTAGTACCTTTTTCCATTCAATTGCCTCCCAATTGAATATTTCCAGATACTTTTGATCCATTAAAGCTATACTGTAAGTTTTCATGTTCTGTAATCTGCCCAGGGTTTTTATAACTGGATAGGGAAGCTGTGGCAAACAACGTGGCCCTGATTTGTTTTTTTAAGCTTGAAATGAACAAAAACCAGGTAGTCATTTACGAGAAAGCAAGGAAAAAGATGAGGCATTCTTAACAGCCCAGTCCTCAAGCCCCACACTCAGAAATGTGCTCTTAGCTTAGTCCAGAATTTTTTTTTTAGCCTGCAAAACGGAAGAGCAAAAATAAATTCCATAAAGACTATTCATATCCGTTTTTAAATTCAGTTCTGTCCCAGTAAGTTTTTAAGCTACATAGTTTGGTTTTGTGCCTGATTTATAACATTTTATTCTTGCTTTGTTGCATTCACCATTCTCTTCTAATTATTCAGATGCTACTTTTGAGGCATTGAGTGAGTGAGCATCACAACTTTAGAGCTGCCACTAGAAACACTTAGGGCAAAGGGGAGAAAAAAGTGGCCATGATTTGTAATAGGCAATAATACACACTGAAATGTAATTCCTTATAAAACGCAGAATTAAATAAGTACAATTCCTCTGCACACCTTTAATAGAGCAACATACATTTATGCATGCATGTGCATATTTATCTGCTTGCAGTTAAAGTAATATGGGAACATAATACAAATATTTCATACACTCCAACCCTGTGTGTTAGGAGCATATTATGTGCACAATGTTCACAAGCCATGAACGTTGACAATCAATATCCAAAACCAAGAGTGCAGTCCATGCTTATGCACAACTTGGTTCTACCGTCTCTAATATGCCCTCTGCATTTTGTAAGGCCTTTTACAACAATCTGCCAAGAATGCTATTCGAATCCTAAGTAACTTTACCCACAATAAAAGGAGAGGAATCTTTCAAAACTGGTGTCCTGCTTGCCACTGCTCTGCAAGATATTATTGTTGTTGTTGTTGTTGTTAGTACCCTGACAGGGCAAAACAACATTTCTTTCCCCAAAGCGAAGAACAAAATCAGCCTCAGCCCCTTTTGAAATGAATGCCCAGTGCTCCTACCTGACTTTTAAGGCCTAACCCCCAACCAATAATATAAATGGATAAAATGCCCTGGGTAGAAGAGATCAGGACGGCAGAAGGGGTCCGAACTCTCACCACCCCATCCTCCGAAATTTCTCCCCGCTGCCCCCGCCGCCGCCGCCCCCCTGGCCACCTCCCTGCTAGAGAGCCTGGTACTCCGCGCGGGAGGATGGCTCAGACGCCGGCCGATCTCAGCAAGAGGCACCCCGAGTCAAGGCGAAAGACGGAGCCAGGCGGGGGGAGCGGAATGCGGAGCCGTCCGGGGTCCCTCCGGGGCCCCGCGGCTGAAGTTCCGCCCGCATCTCTTGCCACGCCTAAAAAGCGCGCAAGGGAGAGACAGAGCGGCCCTGGCAGGGGAAAACGGCAGGACTCGGCAGTAAAATTTCGGGAATTGCAGAAACCAAATCGAGCGGGCCTGGGCGGGTATTATTGAACGTCAACCTTCAACATAACGGCGCACAAAATTAACGGGTTCCTGGACTGTAAAAGGCGATGGGACGGACACCTCCGAATGCATTTCACGCACTGTGATTCTCCCTCCAAAAGTGTTGGAATAAGCGCACGTACACACACACACACCCCAATACACCAGCTTTGATCGAAGCAAAGGAGCGCTTGTTCCCGTTGTCTTCCGTACGTCGAGGCAGCGAGGAATCGCACGAAAAGAGTCCCTGGAGCAGGAGAGGCTGAGGGAAACGGGGGGGGGTCCAGACTTCGCTCCATTCCCCCTCCCCCTTGCCGCCCTCCCATCTCCGCCCGACTCCGAGAGCGCGGGAGGACGCGCTAAAACCAGGGCGCCCGACAAAGACCCCGCCGGAGGAGCTTAGACCCTGGGGCCCGATTGGAAGCCCGGGGGAACCTCCTTAGCAACCTCCCGGCCTACTTTTCAATTCAGGAGACCTGGGAAAACGGAGGGGGCTGAATCCCGGGGCTCAGGCCTACGGAGGGCAGGGAGGGAAGCCAGGGATGGGGCTCAGGGGGCTCCAGGCCGGAAGGCAGCGGCCGTCGCGGCTGCCTCTCGCCCGAGGATTCTGCCTCCCGGGAGAGCCACCGGGGAGGCGCCCGCTCGCTCCGCACCCACGCGGGTTTCTCCCCTCGCACTCCGCACCAGACCTTCTCTTTTTATTCCTCGCTTTCCCATTCCCTCTCCCCCCCAACGCACACACACAATAGCGTGGCTTGGTGTCAAATGTTTTAGTCCCCGCGGGAAAAAAATTGTCTTTCCCCACGGCAACCTGTGTTGAGCTGAACGACCGGGCTCGTCGCCTGACGGAAGAAGCGGCCTCCGGCTAGCACGCCTCGGGGGAGAGATTTCTCTCCGCCGCCGCCCCCCCAGTCCTGTTCCCAAATTTCTTCGGGGCGAGAGGGTAGGTGGGACAAGCGGGGGGCGAGGTGGATGAGAAATCCGCCCCCTCCAAGCTCCCGAGCTCTCCCGGGAAATGGACCGGCCTCAAATTGCCACGGGAGTCTTTTTTGCTTTCTCCGATTCCCTTGGTTTTGGCGGTGCTTGGGAGCAACGGGGGGCTCTGACTTTATCCCCCCCCAAGAGGCAAAGCAGAAATGCCATGGGGTTGGGGACAACAAAAAAGAGCCACGGGGGAGAGGCTGCTCCCACTCGGGAGCTGCGCTCTCTAAAGGCGCCAATTTTCTCACTCGTGGGTTTTAAAAAACGCAAGGCGAGACCTGGTCCCTCCTTCTCTCCCTCCCGAGCGATAATCTGCCCCCTTCCCCCCATTTCTCCAACTGCCTTCCTTAAAGGGCGGCTCGATATACAGGGTAGGGACTACGAGGGCCAAAAGGTACCGAACCCGTCTGGGCTGGAGGGAATCAGCCCTCCTCTACGTGCCTTTCTGATCCAGAGGGAAGTTTGGGGAGTGTTGCGGGCGGGGAGAAAAAAAAGGAACGCTACAGAACTCCAAACCCAACTGTGGACCTCCAGAAGTAAAATCCCAGATTTCCGTGGGGCTCCTCTGTTGGGAACTGGCGGGGAAAGGGCGACCCAAATCCAGGTTGGGGCGAAAGCCGATTGCCGCCAAAACACTCAAGATTCTCCCTGGTTGTCTCTCGTTCTCCGCCCCCCCACCCCCCGCTTCCCGGGCCAGCGCGCCGCCTTTGCCTGGAATCCTCTCCCAGAGGAGAGAGAGTGGGACCCCCTCCCTCCCCCCGCATGACCACCCCGGGCAACCTCGGATGGGCCACCGCAGTCCGGCGCGGGGCGGAAGAAGCCAAACACTCAAACCGCCGCCGCCACCACCGCCCGCCTCAACTTTAGAAACTTCTTCAATCGCACTCTGGGTCCACCCGCTCACTTCCCCGCCCCCCCACCGCAGGCAACCCGCCGCGCCGATTTCCCCCACTCGCTTCAGCCCCACAACCCCGCGGCCCCTCCACGCCGCCTCTTCCCCTCCCTTCCCGCCCGCCCCCCACCCACCCGCGTCTCCTCCACCCGCGGCACCCAGCCGGGCTTTCTTTTCCCTCTCCTCTCCCGCCCGCTCACTCCACACACACACACACACACACACACCCCGCGCGGGCCTCCTTCTTTAAATTTTCGAAATAAATTTGGGAGAAGCGCCATTTTCTGAACTCCTAAACCCATGTGCAGGGAATATAACAAAGAGCTTGGAGAGATGCCATCGCTCGCTCCCCCCCCGCCCCGTTCTTCTCCTCACGGAGGGGAAAAGACGGCAGCGGCCGCAAGGAATGCTTTCTTTCCGAGCAAAACCACGCAAAGAGACCGAAATAACTCTCACGCCGGCGGCGGCGGCGGCGGCGGCGGCAGCACAACACGGGGCGGGAGAGGGGGGCCGGGGCCGCACGCTAAAGATTGGGGAGGGGGGTTGAGGAGGAAGTGCGGCGGGGGGAGAGGGGTACACACACGACGCTTCCCCCCTCCGCGCGCGAGGGCGCGCGCTCACTGAAGCCGCACGAGCGTCGCGTCGCCCTGTCCCAAAACGGGAGCGCGACGCCGCCGCCGCCGCGGGAACGAGGCGAAACCCGCCGCCGCCGCCGCCGCCCCCTCCGCCATCCCCTCTCCCCCCTCACCCGCCCGCTCCCCGGCCCGCTCCCGCCTCCCTCTTCCCCCTTCCCCCCGCCATCGCCGAGCAGCGCTGGCTGGTTACCTGGGTCAGGCAGTATGGGGAGTACATGGTTACTTTTGGACTTGGCTTTTTTGTTTGTTTGCTTTTGTGGAAAAAAAATTTTGCGGGACTTGTTGGGTGTTCACCAGGCGAGCGGCTGCATAGCTCGGGCGGCGGCGGCGGCGGCGGCGGCTCCTTCTGGTTGCGCTCCTCGCTCTGCCTCGCTCTCCCTCTCCTTCTCGCTCGGTCTCTCGCTCTCTGTTACTCCATGCTGGTCTGTAACCCCGCCTTGGAGCTCTGAAAGTGAAAGTTTAGACAAAGTTTGGAACGGAGAACACTTTTGCCTCGGGAGAAGGGGAAAAAAAGAGTTCAGCCTTTGAGCTCCCTCCCACTCGGCCTCCCCCCCCCGACGCGGCACACGCACCACACACACACACACATACACACCCCACACCACACACACGTTGCATTCACCCCCCCGCCCGCTTCGAGGAAGTTTGAGATTCCTTTGAAGCTGATATTAATGATCTCCACCAAGGAGGAGGAGAAGGCCAGCTACCTAGCCAGGGTCGCTCGCTCGCTCGCTCTGTCTCCCGCCCGCTCCCCCCACAAGTCCGTTTGGGAGAGTGGGCTTGACAATGAAGCGTGTGTGGGGAGTGGGGGGAGAGCAGATCGAGAGGAAGTTACCGGGCCCGCGCCAGAGACGGCGGAAATAATCTTGGGCGGCCTGGGCGGGAGGGTGTGGATGATCTCCAGCGGGGACCAGAAAGAAGCCTCGACGTCGCAGGGGGCGAGGGGGAGGGGGGCGAGGGCGGCCCTTCGGGCTACCTGGCCTCCCGAGGGATGGAGTGGGCAAGGGGAGAGCCGCCTTCCCCCGCAGCTTCGCCCGAAAGGGGAAAGGAAATCCCTTCCCCTCCCCCCGCGACGTTTAAGGGAGCTTTGGCCTTCCGAGCGGGGCGCCGTCGGTCGCCGGCATCCTTCCTTCCCTCCACGTTGGGAGCCAGTCCGGGAGCCCTCGGGCGCGCACGGAGCGAGCGGGAGGCAGCCTCGCGGGCGCAGCTCCTCTCCTGCCCTCCGACAGACAGCTGGGGCCCAACAGGAACACGGCCCGGCGTCCCACTGAACCGGCTCGGAGGAGACGCCGGGGGTGGGGAGGCCGACTCGGGGTCGTGAGCCCACGGTGGCCTGTCGGGGTCGAGGAGTGCCCGGAGCGCGGGCCTGGAGCCCCCGGGTGGCTTCAACCACGGCGAGACAGAAGCTAAGGTGGGCCTCGCCGGCTCCTGCGCCCAAGAACCAATTCGCCTGGCGACCATGGCAAGAGGCGAGGCAGGAGAACCGGGCCAGCCTTCCTCGCTTTGGGGCTAGGCCGCGAGGAAGGGCCGGCTTGGCGCGCGTCCTTTTCCCCCCTTTGGGCTATCTAGTCCGGCCTGGCCCTTCCTCCGCGGCCACAGGCGCTTCGTCTCCCCGCGGCCTCTCCTCTTGCGGCCTCCCAAGTCCCCCAGGCACAATCCCTGAGGAGAACGAGAGGGGCACCTTGACATGACACGGACGGAGCGGGGCTTCCCCTCAGAGGGCTCATCTTGAAGGGCCTTCTTTACCCCCTCAAGGAAATCTGCCCTCTTCCCCCGGGGGAGGGGAAACGGGATCGCTGTGCCATTTCAGGTTCAAAAGTGCAGGCCGTCAGAGGTGTTTGTTGGGGGAAGACGGGCGCGGATGGTTCGTATGGAAAGCGACGAGGAAGAGGAGACGCGTGGCCGTCAGAAGCCCGCTAAGCCAAGGCGCTCCGCCCGGCCCCCGCGACCCCGAAGTGCGGGCAGGACCCGGTTTTCCTCCGCTCTGGAATAGCACTCGGGGCCCCTTGGCCCCTAGAGGGGAAAGAGAGGCGAAGGGGACCTGTCTTCGTTTTCCCGGAAAGTGAAAGCCACCGGGCTTCGCGTTCCCGACCTTTCGCCTCGGCCTCCTCTCAAGTTCCCGGGGAGAGAAGACGCCTCTCCTTGCTGAGCCGGGGGAGGGGCGGCCGGGATGGAGCTCTCCCTAAATAACCCGCCCCCCCGGTGTTTTCTCAGCACCAGTGAAAGCCCAGCAGTTCAGCACACCCGCCCAGCTGAAGCGCCCTTTCGCTTGGCAAAGCCCAGGCCTTGCGCTCCGGCCGCCAGGTGGTTCTCCCTGAGGCTGGACGAGACCCCGCGGGGAGGGCGGGCAAAGAGGAAGGCGAGAAAACTTTCTCTTCCCCCTCCTCGGACCCTTTCTTATTTCTGAGTTCGACATTCCACGCGGAAAATTAGGGCTAAATCGGAAAGGGGAAAAACCCTGCCCAGGGAACGTGTGGGGTCCTTGCTACAGTTACCAGCAGGATATCGTTTTTATACCTGTGCAAGTGTGCAGTTCTGCGCTCTGAAACCTCCTCAGACGCTTCCCATGGAAAGCTGTTTAGCCCTGTGGTGGAGAGCCACGGCCCCCTACGGCTAACGGAGGGGGAACGGGGAAGGGCCGCCGGGACGGCCAAGGCAGCGCGCAAAGTAAAGTCTTGGGAGGCAAGGAAACCCAAAATCCATCCATCCTTCCTTCCTGCCTTCCTTCCTTCGTAGGTGGTCTTCGTTAGAAGGTTGTCAGAACAATCTGACATTGCCCAGAAGGCCACCGATAACGAGGCGGCTCTGGCCATTTCCGCGCTAGACTGTGATAGCGCTATTATTCCACTTTCAACATCCTATGGAATCCTGGGGTTTGCAGTTTAGGGAGGGTCCCGGAGGCCAGGATTCCATAGGATGTTGAAAGTGGAATAATAGCGCTATCACAGTCTAGCGCGGAAATGGCTTCAGATAGTCTGGGGCGAATAGAAAGAGTCTCCGTGCAAGTGCGGAGAATCGGGCCCCTTCCTCTTGGGGGCGGCCAGGAATGCCTGAGTTCAGCAAAGAGCCCACTCGCACGCTACAGACCTGCGCATTTATCCCGGCACCAGCCACCCTCGCAAGCTCAGTGGGCTCCCCCACGGCGCAATCTTTCCCCAGCCGCTCTCTCTGGCGGCAAAGAGTGGCCTAAGGGAAGGGGTTGATCGTGCCAGCAACAGATCTAGAATAACACAAAGGTTCCCCTCCATTATTAGAACGTATGTCAAGTGACTGGAATGGAGGGAATCCCGATTCCTTTTCCTCAACCTCCACTTCCGCACACACACGCCCTGTAACAGTCTCCATTTTGTGCATCCAAACTATCGTCGGTGTTTGTGCCTCAGGGTTTCTGGCCGAGGTTCTCATGTTGGTTGGGCTATCCAGCCAGCCATGGGCTTCCTCTGGGGAGAGCCTCTCCTGGAAAGGACCAGTTCTACCGCATCCCTGGGACCGACTGGTGCTGGGGACAAAGGCCTGGGATACAGGGATCTGCCTCTAGGGGGCAGTGTTTCCAACCCAGTTTTAATCAGGATTGAGACTTCCCAAGGAAAAAGGTAATTGACATTTCCCACAGGCAGAAGTGCCCTTTGAGGAAACTAAGTGATTATTTATTCCTACAGACCATACTTGACTCAGGTTATCATGAACTAGGAAACTACCAAAAAAGAAAAAACCCTATTGATAAACACTGCTGTACTTGCACAAGAGTTTGCAAGAGTTTGGCACAAGGATTGCAGTTTTAATAATGAGTATATATATCATCACCTTAAAAACTTGAGCCCTCTGCTCCCCACTGAACTCTAAAATGGCATCTCTGTGCATAACCACTTGAAAAGCAACATCCATTCAAAACAAGCTAAACTGAATAAACAGTTGGTGGAAGGCGACCCCTTGAAATCCAGATCCTAGAGAGCCTCTTGTTAAGGTGTGCTGTCAAACTGGGAAGAAGTAACAGGAAAAGAGACTGGCTCTTCTGATACTCATGCTAATGCACCACTTCCACCAATGACCCATCTCTATGGACAGTCACATAGATGCAACATAAAATTAGGAAGAACTGTGAACTCCTTTGAGGACAGGATTAGAATGCAGAGTGATCATGATAAATTTGGATAACTTGGCAGGAACAGAATAGAAATGCAAAATAGTGCATGAAAGGCTAAGTGATCTCACTATTAAGAAGGACCTGAGAATGGAAAAAATTCACTATACAAGCTGACTTTGAGCCAGCAGCTTGATGCTCATCCACAAAATAAAATAAAAATAATTCAAAATAATTAAGAAAGCAAGTAAAATTTTGGACATAACCAAGAAACAGGAAATCACTGTTCCACTTGAGTCAGCACTAGTCAGGCTTCCAAAAAACAAACCCCCAAACCCACAAAAATCCCCCCACCCAGATTCCAGTGCGAAGATTTTCAGCTTCAGAAAGGCATTAATCACAAACACACACACCCCAGCGGACAATATTCTGCCTATATATCAAGTGGCATATAGGAAGCCTCTGCATGGCATTTTACAAATGAGTTAGGTTTTTTTAAGACTTTAGGCCAGAGTACCATACATTCTGCATAGTTTTTTAAAGTAATGTCTCATTGTCAACTTTTTAAAAATGAAAACAGCAGCAGGCATCAGTCCAGAGTGGAAGACCTGTCAATGGAGAGGAACAGCTCAGCCCATTTTCCTTAATCCTCATAATGTTCTACCTATGAAGTGAAAAGATGGTTGGGCTTCCTTGGAAAGAGAAGGGGTGAGCATTTCTAAAAGGAAAGGGTTAAGCCTTTTCTCCACTTTGGCTGCTCTTCTACTTAAGATAGCCACCTCCTAGAGTCACTTTTCATGTTTAAAATGGGCTGGGGATTACATACAATTACCTGTCACACAGAGTTCAGCCATAAAATGCAGAATAAATTAAGTTTGAAATGGACAGATTTCTGATCCACCACTTACCTGAGCTGCCCAAGTGACCTTTAGACACCATGAAGTGTGAATGTTAGTGTCCATGTGAGTCATCTGGCTTGGTTGAATAGCGTTGGGAGCCTGCCACATACCCTTTTTAGAAGCTGGGTCCAGTTACTCAACAGTAGGCAGGGTGGGGCAAAGAGAGTTAGCTACACGTATGTATTGGGGGTTGTCTGAGAGAAGATTCCACTCCCCAAACACAGAGAGGCACACAGCAACAACACGTGGCAACATTACTGCCTTTGACTAAGACTCCCAGAGTCCCCCAGCTAGCATGGCCAAGCTCTGCAGTAGAACATCACTACCCTCTTCCTGAGTTCAGAGATTGCATAGTTACCATTTTGGACTGCAACTCTTCAGAATTCTTCAGCCAGCATGGGGCATGGATTCTAGGATGAATTATTCAAAAAAATAATGTTTTAATGATTTTTGCACTGGAAGCAACAATGTACTGCTGACAGAATTCAGCAGCATAGAGAGAATTGGCATACAAACTTTTTAAAACACATCAAAGAAGGAAGGAAGGAAGGAAGGAAGGAAGGAAGGAAGGAAGGAAGGAAGGAAGGAAGGAAGGATGTTAAGTGGTCAAGAGATTTCCAGTGTTTTGCATAATGTCAGCAGCATGATGACATTATGCCTGGCAGAGAGAAGATATTAATTTAAGACAATAATCTCCTCTCACACCTGAAAAGAAGACCACTTTCTCAAGGCCTTGTTGGCTGACTTATGAATGTTGGTTGAGATATGCAGAGCTAAAACTTTTAGAGCAGAGCAAAAAAAGTGCTGTTCCCCTGTTGACAGCTCCCGTGGGGCTGTAGAGAGAGGGGCTAAGAATCTCAGGGCCGGCCAGCATCCTATTGAGGAAGTGAGAAATAATGTGTTGGTCAGGGCCAGCCCTACCATTAAGCACAGTGGAGCAGTTGCTTCAGGCAACAAACTCTGAAAAGGAACAGCGGCAGTCTTTTGATTGTTTTCCCCTCACCACCTTTCTTCTGTCTTGGAGGAAAGAGGTATGTGTGCACGCTAGCCTATCCTGCACCGCTTAGGCTTGCTTGTTTCCCTCGGATGAGGCAGTGGATATTCTCTCATCACCAGTGTTGAAGCAAGATTACAGACCAGTCAGCGTCTGTGCATGGAACAGAGAAAGGTCATGCCACAGTGTCCTTTGCCTGAGGGAACAAAACACCTTGGGCTGGTCCTGCCCATTGACCATGGCAATCAACTTTGCAAGGTGTTGGTTCCTGGGGGAATCTATTACCAATAGTTACTGTTGTTATCCTAGAACTACACCAGGTAGCTGTAATCACATAAGCTCAATTTTATTCCCTGTCTTTTATACAGTGAACTTGGTATTTCCTGCATCAACCAGCTTGTAACAAAGTTCTGCTATTTTGTTCCAGAGGGTAACTGTATTTGCATGTTGCAATAAAAAGAATCAAGAATCTTGCTGCAGCTTAAGAATTGTGGTAGCTTATACCGCTTTACTGTGGCATAAGCTTTCAGATGGCAACTTATGTATCAATGAAGTTCTCAGGCCATTTCCGCACTACACTCTTATAGCGTGATTATTCTACTTTCAACATCCTATGGAATCCTACGGTTTGCAGTTTAGGGAGGGGCCGGGATGGAAAGAATATTATTCATTTTTCCGGATGAAAAAATGGGTTTCCCAACACTTAGGAAACTCAGTTGGGAAGAATAACATTGGTGAGAATTTTGTGCTGTTTTCCCTCAGTATTCACAGATCCCGAAGTGCTTTGTGAAATTATTCCATGCAGCAATATATATGAATTCCTTGTATGAAAATTGTGCTTTTTTTAAAGGCAAAACCACATTTTTGTGCACAAAGTTTCCAGATAGCTATGACACGGGGCAGCGGAGGGGCCACGTTGGACAAGATTGCTATTTTCTGTGCAACCCCCTTCCAAAGCACCAAATTTGTCTATCTGGAAACAGTGTTTTGTGTGCACAAAAAAAAAAAATGTTTTCATGGAAAAAGAGCTTTTTGTGCAAAAACTCAGTTTTGTGTGTGCTACACTGCTGCTTTTTGACAAAAAAAAATCTTGACAATCTTGCACAATTCTGCCTTCCATGTAGCTATTTTGAGATAATGTATTTTGGGCAGGGGGGCTGGAATTTTGAGTTTGGTTGCATGAAAAGCCATTATTTTTCATTCAAAAAAAGCCATATGTTTTTCTGCACTGAAAAATTTCCCAAAATACTACCAGGCAAGAACTGTATAAGAATGCTCATTTTCTCCCACAGAATGGAGAAAATTGTGGTAATTATTTGTCTCCACATGCAAGAATGAAAAAGTTAAATATTTACATCCCTCCTATGTGTTTAAAAAATCTTGATTTTTTTTATTTGATTTTCTCATTTTTAATATACTGGCTTTGAAATAAAGTCTCAGAGAATTTTGCTCTGTCCTTTCCTTTAATTTGAACACACTGAAAGACAGAACAAAACTTACAGATTGCATTACCCTTAATGCATTACTGTTCCTTTCCTAAGTTCTGGCCTAACTACAGCTCCCTCTACAAGAAGCCCCTACCTTTTGACACCCCATTATCTGACGATTTGCTCTTTTGATGCTTCCAAATTAAAGATAAGTTCCATTAATTTGGTAGGAATTCTGCTCTTTCATCCTTCTTGCCTGTGGAGGTTCGCTTGGAATAGCTTGCATGCATGTACTGCTTGCAAAGCAGCTTGCAAAGCAAGTGGAGTGGGGTGCTTGGCCAACTCAGAGATATTGCAAGCAGCGCACATGCAGTCAGTCCCAAGTGAGCCTTGTAAATTCCACTTTTCAACCAGTTATGCTTTCTGACAGCACTCTGATCCCTAACCTGTCAGATAAGTGATCTCTTTAGTGATAGCCACCTTATTAAAAATAGAAATTAAAAAAATCCTGTCGCTCATATTTCATCTTGAATTTCCATTCTTTAAGTACAGACATTTTCTCAGGCTCAGTAAGGATAACTATTTCTATGGAATTACCCCTTCTTTTTTTCCATTCATATGCCATTAACCTCATATGCCATTAACCTTATAACCTCATATGCCATCAATTAATTTGTCATTGAAACAAATCTGGTAACTCATTATATAGACCAGGGCAAGCAAAGTGCAGATCTCAAGATGGTACTGCACTGCTACTCCCATAAACATTTAAAAAACAAACAAAAAGAAAACAGAGATCCAAGACCCCTATCACTGTTGCTCATGTGGTGGACAAAAGAGAACTGAGGGAAGTAGCTTGGAGTTTGTGCAATAGAGGATGGGGATGGGTTTTGCAACAAAAAGATACTCATCTCTAGACTGTTCCAAATAAGACTCTGTACAGGTACAAAACCGATTTGTGAGAGTCACAGGGACCACAAAGAAGAAGCACTTGTCCTTTAGTAACCTTGCTTTGTGCATGGGAATAAACAGACAAGTGACATGAAAAACAGAACTTTGGGGGGAAGTTACTTCTTTGGACAACAACTCCCTGAACCTTCCTCACCTATACCATTGGCAATGCTGGCTAGGGGATTCTGACAGTCATAGGACAAGAATGTAACCTGCCCAAAAATATCAAATCAAAACATGAGTCTTTTCTGAAACCTCTTATTTTTCACTGTACAGGGAAAAAAAATATTAAATAGTGTTTTCCCCAGTGTTACTGCAGTTTCTAGCTGGACTTGTGGGATACCAGATATCATTTTGATATCAATAATTTGGCCTTCCTCACCTATTCCTTCCCACATGCTTGCGAGGCCCCCGGACAAGCATGCAAACAGGCTCGGTCACTAATCGCTGTAATATTCCAAACAAATACAGGTAGGCCAGAAATAGCCAAACTGCAGCTTCAGGAGACCTCCAGGCAAGTACCCTGTTATGTATGCACGCCACTTACAAAGAACTCCCTGCCCCGAGCAGGCAGCTTGATAAATACTCAGTCGTCAAGCACTCCGCGTTTGCATACTGGCTACCCTATTGACAATTTGGACTTAACTCAATCATGCTAAATTCTGACCTTTTGGAGGCTTTCTCTCCAGCCCGAAACTCATTGTTTTCCCCAAGTACGGACTAGCCTAGGGCCACATTTTCCCCTATAAGAACCCCTGACTTTGAGAGCTTCGTCGGATCGCTCCTGACTTCCATACCACCTTGCTGCTGCTTTGCTTGGCGTGCCTTCCCCTCAGTCCCACATACTGAGAACCTTCATATCCACAAACTCTATCTTCAGACTACTTGGGCTTCAGGACAGGTGTAGTATTACCCATACCAAAAACCTCCTCTAAAAATCCCTCTGTCCAACTCCAACCTTTATTTCTCTAGTTATTTGTGTGAGTGTGCTGCATACACTTGTTTGATTGTATCTTAATAAAAACAACAATTATTATTTCACTTCTGTGTGCTCCTTGACTCGGCCTGACCCCGTAGACATTAGCTAAAAGATCTCACTCCATTCCCCTGCCTCTCGTATTGCTAGCTTGTGCTCTTTGACTAATTTCCCCAACTTGTATAATCTGGAGAGCATTTAGGCATCCCTCACAGGACCCCCAGAAATCAGGGTAACACCAGGCCTCTTCCACTTAAAGCAGGAGTCTTCATACCATCCATGTCCCAGTTAATCAGGGACAGCCCTGATCAATTCTTTGTCTTTCCATTTTTTCGGCTGCTTTTAAAATGTGTGGTTTGCTCTCTCCGCCTCCTTCTTTCCCCCTTTGTCCTCAACTTACTTTCATTATTATAAAATGAGTTCAAAGTACAAAAATAGCTTGCACTCTACTCAGTGGGAGGATAGGAGAGGAAGGGATGGAATCTTGCCCTTCCCTGTAGACTCAGGTAAAAACAAGCTGCTGCAGCTTGTCCTAGCTGGTATGTTCCTCTTCATTCACAGCTTTTGCTATCTGGACAATACTCTGATGTTGCTTGGCCAAATGTGTCCTGATTTTTATTTGTGAAATGTTTAAAAATATGGATTCTTAATCCTTTTGCTCCATGGACCTCCTGGGCTTTCTAATGAAGCCTATGGGGTCCTCAGAATAGCAGCTGGTCCATAAGCTTCACCCCTTCTCTGGTAGTGAGTCTAATAACTATAGCAACTTCAAAGTAGTGGTGATGAACATAAACAATATATTGATATATCTGCAACAGTGATAAAAAATAGTTGTGATTTCTGTTGGTGACAAAACCGCAGATACTACTGATAAAACTGTGTTCGGTTGCCTATACTCATATTTGAAGGAAATGCTAAATTTCAGTTTGAGAAGTTAGTGAAAACAAAGATGTAAGTATTTTCCCGTTCAAGTTCACAAACCCTCTGAAATCTACCCATTAACATCCTAGTGGTTTGTGGACACCTGCCTAAGAACTCCTAACTTAGAGCAAAGTGGCTGAACTATAGTAACAATGGATGGAGGAATGCCTCTGGGCGGAGGAATGTCTCCGTAGAGCCTGATACAGGATATTCAGGTATGCTGCCTCCTACCCACACTCCATTCTTCCAGTAAGATTGGTATGACAGAGTGGGTTGACAACTAATAGCTCAGGTATAGGGGATATGCCCCTTTGGATGTTGTGAGATTGCAGCTCCCATCATCCCTCACCATTGTCTATTCAGGTTGACTGGTGGTCTAGACAACCAAACAACCCATGGAATCATAGAGTTGGAAAAGACCACAGGGACCATCGAGTCCAACCCCCTGCCATGCAGGAATGCACAATCAAAGCACTCCCAACAGATGGCTCTCCAGCCTCTGTCTGAGAACCTCCAAACAAGGAGACTCCAGCACACTCCAAGGCAGCAGATTCCATTCGAGGAACTCACACTCCCTGTCCCTTGTCTTTAGGCCTGGCAAAACCACCTAACAAGCAAGGATGGAAGCAGCCAAGAGACAAAGCAGCCTATCTGACTGGCTATATCCAGCCTAGGGCACCAACCAAGACCCTGATCCCAGCTCCCTTCCAAAAGAACAAGAGATTGGGGCCACCTATCACTGCCTGGAATGTCCCTCCTCAGAAGCTCCTCCCGGGGCTGATGACTGTGTGCAAAGAAGGAACCCCGCACGCCCACCAGTCTGCCCGTTGGCATCTTGGCTTCTTCCAGGCCTCTCTGGTGAGAGGCTCTGCTGTTCATCCACATGGCAGGCACTCCAGCTGTTCACACAGCAGCAGATGCTTTGTCAGTGCCAAGTCCCACGTCCCATTGCTGTTTGTACAGTCAGTGCCGCCTTGTCGGCTTTGTAGGCCTTTATTTATTTAGCTCTTTGCTGCTGTTACAAACCTTCTGGGGAAGCTGCTTTATCTTTAATTCAAGCCTCCCACCACTCTCACCAATGTCTGGGTAGAGCCACGTGGGGCTGGTTCTAAATTGTTCCCCTCCATCTGTCACAACTGAGTAGAAAGAGATGGCACAGAAAAGAGACAAGCATGAGAGGATGGGACTGGGGTTGTCATGCTGTCTCAGGCCTGGAATGAAGAACCTGTGGACCTACTGATGTGGACTCCTATTGTGTCACAGCACTGGCCAGGCTGGTTAGGTCTGCTGGGAACTGGAGTTCTACACCCCCTGGAGGACCACATATTTCTCCACTCTTGTCTCGACAGTGCAACTCATTCACTTCCACTTAGGCCAACAATGCCAGGAAAGGATCATAAGATATCTGGATCTTCCCAGCAGCCTTGGATCATTCAGCTATGCATCTCTGTAACAGCAGAGTGGCAAGCTCACATGTGCACGTGCAGGCACACACACAGAATAGCTCTGTTGTCATTTCTGTTTCCATATGGGAGATTAGATCAGAAAACACCTATAGAGTTCTTTGTCAAGACTGGTTTTGGACATAGGAGGGGTGATTGAGGGATGTTTCCAGCTAAGGGTAGAACTGGAAGGATGGAAGTAGAGGCTCGAAATAACACAAAGAGCTGGAGGGTGAATCCCAAAGTGTTCAAAATACCATGAGATATCGAGTGTTTATAATTAAATAGTTAAGTAGGCCTGGTTCTTTGACATAGATATGTCTGTTCTCAGCTTTCAGGTTCTACTGCACAAGTTCTCCCATATGACACCATTTTGTCTGGGGAAGTTGCATGTTACCATGGGACAACTTCCCACTCACCCCCCCCCAACCTGGAAGTCTGTTCTTATGGGACAGTTCTGGAACTATGACTTGGACTACAACCCAGACAATAAAGAGAAGACAGAAAGTAGACCAAGCTTGGTAAATTTCCTTTTCTGGACTACAATGGCCAAGGAATATACAGACTCAGAGTTGTGGGTAACTTTTCCAAGGTATGCAATACACTGCTTTGATCCCCCGGCTGGGACATTTGTGTGCTTTCTTGTCAGGACCAGTTCAGGAGCAAAGCCATTTTTCTCAACAAATGCACAATCAAAAGGGAGCTATAGCCAATCCTCTGATGAGAGCATTTGTATATATATAATATATATGTATAAATGCAAACATACTTGCCACACTTCATGCCTGGACTGTAACCTCCCTAGCCAGCATGGACAGAGATTACTGCAGTTGAAGTTCAACATCTGGAAGGTCACAGGTTCCACATTCCTGCCTTATAAGGTAGGTTACACGTCTCCCCCACCACACAAAGGAGCTTATAGAATCATAGAATCATTGAGTTGGAAGAGATCACACAGGCCATCTAGTCCAACCCCCTGCCATGCAGGAATATACCATCAAAGCATTCCTGACAAATGGCTGTCCAGCCTTTGTTTTAAAATCTCCAGAAAAGGAGACTCCACCACACTCTGAGGAAGCATACTGCACTGGAGGAACTCAAATACCATTAGCAAGTTCTTTCTAATGTCTAAACAGAACCTCTTTTCCTGAAATTTGAAGGCATCACTCCCTGTTCTAGCCTCTGGAGCAGCACAAAATGGGCTTGCTCCATCCTCGATATGACATCCCTTCAATTATTTAAAGATAACTATTATGTCACCTCTTAACCTTCTCTTCTCCTGGTGAAACATGCCCAGCTCCCTAAGCCACTCCTCATAGGCCATAGTTTACAGGCCTTCCATCATTTTGGTTGCTCTCCTCAGGACACATTTCAGGTTGTCAATGTCCTTCCTGGACTGCAGTGCCCAGAACTGGACACAGTATTCCAGGTGGGGTCTGACCAAATCAGGATAGAATGGTATTATCACTTCCCTCGATCTGGGCACTATGACTTGGACTACAACCCATGCAGTCCAGAATAGCATCGGCTTTTTTTAGCTGCCACTTCACACTGCTGACTCACATTCAATTTGTGGTCTATTAAGACTCCTAGATCTCTTTCACATGTACTATGTTCAAGTCAGGTGCCACCTACCTTATAACTGTGCATTTTTTTTTCTGTCCAATTACCTTACTCTTCTCCCTGTTGAAATTTATTTTGTTAGTTTTGACCCAACTCTCTAATCTGTTCAGGTCATTTTGAATTCTGATCCTGTCCTCTGAGGTGTTAGCTATCCCTTCTAATTCAGTGTCATCTGCAAAACTGATAAGAGTGCCTTCTATTCCCTCATCCAAATCATTCATAAAGACATTGAATAGCACTGGGCCCAGGAACCGAACGCTGTGATGCTCCACTAATAATTTCTCTCCAAGGTGAAAAGGAGCCTTGGTAAACACCTTTTGGGTTCAGTCAGTCAACTAATTAGAAATCCACCTAACGGTAGGATTGTCTAGTCCACATATTACCAGCTTGTTTGCAAGAATATTATGGGGGACCTTGTTACAAGCCTTACTGAAGTCAAGATACACTATGGCCACAGCATTCACTTCAAGCTAGTAACTCTATGAAAAAAGAGAGAGATAAGATTAGTTTAGTATGACTTGTTTTTGGAAGACCCATGCTAACTTTTTAGTGATCATGGCATTCCTTTCTAAGTGCTTACAGACTGTCTGTTTAATGATCTGCTCTAGAATCTTTCCTGGTAGTGATGTCAGGCTGACTGGACTGTAATTCTTTGCGTTCTCTTTTTTTCCTTTTTTGAAGATGGGGACAATATTTGCCCTCCTCCAGTCTTCTGGGATTTCTCCTGTTTTTCAGGAATTCTCAAAGATTATTGCCAGTGGTTCTGAGACTAATTTTGCCTGTTCTTCCAATACCCTTTGATGCAGTTCATCTGGCTTTAAAGAGTTAAATTAGTTTAGAGCAGTCAGGAATTCCTGTACTATGTCTTTATCTATTCTGGGCTGCATATTTCTTATCATATCATCTGCTCCATTTTTCCCAGGTCAAGCACTATTTTCCTCTTGGGAAAAGACCGAGGCAAAGAAGATATGGAGTAGTTCTGCCTTTGCCATCTTTTCCTTGCGGCAGCCCTACCATTTCCTTGTTCTGACTTCTGCCAAAAAAAAAAAGCTCTTTGTGTTGTTTTTAACCTCTCGAGCAAGCCTGAGCTCATTCTGCACTTTAGCTTTTCTCTCTACAAATGTTGGCTATCCTTTGAATTGCCCTTTGGTGAATCCCCCTCTTTCCTTTTTGTTGTATGTGTCCCCTTTAAATCTTAGCTCAGTTGAAAGTTCTTTAGGTATTCATCCTGAATTCTTTAGACACCTCCCATATTTCGTTCTCATGGAAACTGTTTGAAATTGTGCCTGCAATATCTCCCTTTTAAGAAACTCCCATCCATCATGAACTCCCTGCACTTTTAATATTCCCAACCATGGGATTATGCCCAGTATTTCTCTAAATTTATTGAAATCATCTGTCTTAAAGTTGAGAATGTGTGTCTGACTATGCTTGGCTTCCCCTTTCCATTGTATAACAACCTCCAGGAGAACACAATCATTCCCACCTATGGATCCTGCCACTTCCACCCCACTACCCAGGTCATCATTGTTGGTTATGATCAGATCTAAAGCAGCTGGTCCCTTTGTTGCTTGTTCCAGCTTCTTGTTCATGAAACTGTTTGCAAGACAAATGAAGAATTTGTTGGATCTTATATTTTTGGCAGAGTTTGACTTCCAACAAATATCAGGATAGTTGAAATCTCCCTTTACAACTACATTTCTCCTTTCTGAATGTTTGGTCATCTGTTCCAGGATGGCATCACCCAAGTCCTCAGTCTGGCTTAGTGGTCTATAGTAGATCCCTACAATGACATTGTCATTGTTTCTCTTCCCTTTAATTTTCTATCCAGATGCTCTCAACCTGGCTTCCAGGATTCAAGTCATGGATCTGTATAAATATCCTTGACATAATTTGCTACTTCTTCCCCCTTCCTACTTGGTCGATTTCTCTGATATAGGTTATACGCCTCTGTTGCTACATTCCAATCATGAGACTCATCCTGCCAGGATTCAGAGATGCCTATATCACATTTGCTTTGCTGTGAGAAGGTCATCTTGTTTAGATGCTCTGTAAATTAGTGCAGAAACTAAGACCATGGGTGATTCCCCCTAGCTGCTTATTTAAGTTTTTTTTCCCTCCCACTGTTGGCTTCTTGTACTATTCACCCAGTTCTTCCTATAACATATGGATTATTATCTACAGCACTTGTTGAACTCTGGACAGAATCAGTGGCAGAGCTTGGGGTGTGGGGGGAGGAGGCAGGGCTATGGTGCAAGGGGTGTGGCCACTGCGTGTGGGGGCGTGGCTGCAGAGCATGGAGATGCGGCCAGGGCACATGGGGGCATGGCTACGGGCCGGGTTGCCCCAAAAATATTGCCGCTTGGGGCAAATCGCCCACCCCACCCCCATGTCCCTGTGTGACTGGACAGAATACCATCTCCCTCCCCCACGTAACTCATTTTAAAGACCTCAAGATCAGGCTTGTGAGACACTTAGCAAAGGCGTTCCTGTCAGCTACTGTGAGGTGCATCCTGTCACTTGCCATGTTCCAAGAAGCCAAACAATTCCTGGAAGCCGATCCAGTTGTTCACCTCCACTATTTTTCTCTCTTATCCTAGGGAGTTTTCTTCATCTGGGAGGAGAGCTGAAATGACATGTGCATCAAGGTCCTTCAGCTTCCTACACAGAACCTCATAATCCCTTGTGACCATGTTTGTTGAGTTTCAGGAAACCCTGATAAGGACAATCCCGGACTGATGAGAACCTCTGCAGTTTGGGACTTATTCTGCACAAATTTTGCATACTGTGTTCTGTGCAGAATACAGCATTTTCTGAGTAGAAGGTGCTGTTTCCTGCGTGTAGAATGTTGTTTTCCGCATACACACACACACAAACCCCCTACATATGAATTTTATTCAAAATAAGTCCCATACTATGAATTGACTATGAATACTGCACAGTTTTTGAAAACTTTTCTCATAACAGACAGAAAATTGTTTGAAATTTTCCCCTTGCTTCCTTCAAGAATGAAATTAGAAAAGAATTACATTCCCATTCAAAAGTCAAGTCAGAAGAATCAACTCTAGGCCCCTGGTGCCAAAGGTTAGAGCACAGAATCTCTTTAAAAAAAAAAAAGATATAAAGCCAGCAAGGAGTGGGTTGGGAGATACAAACTCAGTTCTTTCCAGTGAACACAATGGGGCACAGGATATCCTTGCGTCTCCCTTTTTGCCAGGTGGATGACGGCCGCAGCCCCCGCCCCACACAACCTCTAAGTGTGTACCACTCCATTATTGGGAGCCATCAATCACCATCAGATGTGACACAGACCCCCGCCAGGGCTCAGCTCCAAGCTGGTCTATGAAATGCATAGCCTCCTATTCAAGACATCACTGATATCTCTTCCCTACTCACCACAGAATGGGCTATGAACAATCCTCGCCCCTCCATCGCTCCTCACTTCACAATGAGATGATCCAGTGAATAATAACTACTCAAAGAATGGCTGCCAGAGAGAGGGCAGAGTAGCCAATTCTGCCTCTCAGCCCAATAGACTCCCACAATAGGGGCTAGGCTTCTTCCTTCCCTCAGCCTTATCTATCAACCTGCAATTTGCTTTTGTTTTGAACATCTAGATCCTCACATAAGTGAATGGCAATTTGTGACAGGAGTTCTAAGCTTTGGTAATACACATTTTGTTCACCATTTGAGTGGATATCATAATCAGTCCAGGAAGTACAGGTCCAAATCATATTCTCTCTTTCTTTTCCAGCAAAATCTCTAATTCTGCCTGCCCTTTCTGCAGCCCTAATGATGCCCCTAATTCACAAAGCAGTCAGTTACCTCTTTTGGACTACCGTTCACATAACTAACCACTCATTAGTCATGCTGGTTGAGGCATTCTGGGAGCTGCAGTCCACAAAAATAACTTTTCCAAACTCTGGTATAGTATAAGACTGTAATACAAGTCTAGAAGAAGACCAATGGCTATGCTTGCTGAGAAGGATGAGGCTGTAGTCCAGAAAAAATCAGGAGAGGGGTGGAGTTGGCAACAATTTCTCACAAGAGCAGAGCCACCCAAACAAGGTGAACTCTCTGCCCTCTTCTTCACTTAGGGTTTCCCCACTGGATCCAAGAGTTAGGCCTTTGCTGACTTTCAAGACAGCCAAGAGGTAATCTAGTATTGCGTCTTTTGCAATACTACAAGCAGTATACAGTAATCCTGAGGCATATTTCTCAGAACTCAGCTGCTGTCACTGAAGTCCCCTAACAATAAGACAGTGCAAGTTACTGTTTCAGCTATACATATAGTCAGACCATTGTTGCCCTCACTGTTAGACAGTCAATTAGCCTTTCTCGCCTGGCTGGGATGCAAAATGGCTTCCAACAAAATTTACAAAACAAGTACCAATGAAAACACAATAAACAGTACTTTTTAAATTCCAAGCTGAACTACTCATGCTATTTCATTAGTTAGAGCCAATTAAATTTCCCCAAAATAATAAAATTACAACATTAATAGTCCAGCTCATCCATTTCAAACTCCAGCTGATAAAGGCAAGCAGTTGCTGGAGTTCTGCCTGAACAGTAAAGTCTCTGCCTAGCTCTCCACCTTGTACTTTGGAAGGGAGTTCCATAGTCTGGGAGCAGCCACCATGAAGTCTCTCTTGCTAAATGTGCCATTGACAGTGGTGAACCAAGAGAAGGGCCTCTTCATCATATCCCAAAGCCTGGGCCAACTTGAATGGAAGAATGCAGTTTCTGAGATAGCCTGGGCCCAAATCGTAAAGCTTTTAGTTAATCCACACTAAACATATCAGACGTTCAACCATATAAAATCTCACATTAAAACAGAACAGAAGTATACAACCGTGCCTTGTTTTGTTTTAGCTTGAAAAGATGACACCGAATAAACAGACTTTTCTTATGCGCCAATGTTATCTTCTCTGGTATTCACCCTCCCTGGCTGCAGACATTGATCTTCCCAACCCTGCCTGCGAGGTCTCATCTAATCAGGGCCAATAATGGAGGCCTCCTCCTGCAAGATTGAAGAACCATAAGCATGTACTCCTATAAATCATGTAATGGGCCAGGCAATTGGAAAGAATACCTGCAGGAGCCATAAATAGAGAGCCCAGAGCTTGGACAAGTTATTTTTGTGAACCACAATCCTAAGAATCTTCCAGCCATGTTTTACCCAATCCTGTAGCTTGAGAACACGCTTTATTAATTTCCAGACTTTTCTTCAAGGTGCTTAAAAGAACATACCTTGTTCTTCCTTCACATCTGATGCTTACAATAACTCTGTGAAGCAGGTTAGGATGAGAATGAGAACTGTTCTCTGCTCGCCCAGTGAGCTTCATGACTGATATGGATTTGTACCAGAGTCTCCCCAGACCTAATCTGCTGTTCTAACACAACAGTGGACAAAATGTGGCCTCCCTGATGTTTTTGGACTGCAACTCTCAGAATTCCTTACCACTGGCACTGTGATAGGTTTGCCATAGGATCACCGTAAGCCAGAAATGACCTGAAGGCACACAAGAAGATATGAATTTTAAGTGTGAGCCAATATTCAGTATCTCATACTGCAATGCTAGGAATTTGAGGACTGAAGGAAAATTTTATTCAGGGCAGAATTCTTATCGGGAAGGCAGTGCCTTCTTATTGCTACCCTGTAGCTACGCCCCCGCTTCACAAATGCTTCTCCACCAACAAAAATCTATTGACTAGTTCTTACTCTAGTGACAGACAAGGGCTTCAGACTGCTAGGGTAAGCTCGCATGACTCAAAGCAGCTCCAAACAACAACAGAATTTCTCTCCAATGTGCAAAGTTTTGAGTGTGTGGATATTTTTCATAAATTCATGGACATTTCATATATTGATGGACTGATATGGAGAAGCATTTAGACATGAAAAACCCACATCCTGAAGTGATACAACCCAAACCTGATTTTACTAACTCACTCAGTCAGGTCTGAGTGAAAGATGAAATGTATCTATTTCCAAAATTTATCATCTGTGAATTTTGATGCTAATAAATCACAAATTCACACATCTACCAGCATTTACCAACATATGATATTGGTATTTGATATCTAGTTACAATTTTATTTCAAATTTTGGCTTTTGTAGCTGATATTTGACTGCTGATAATTTACCATAGTTCACAACCAGAATGCAATAGTATTCAGTTCTTGCCTGTATTAAATAGACTGGATTTAATAACTGACATGTGACACCATCTGTTTTGAGAGCGTGTGGCACCTCAGAATGAAGAATGAATACAATGACATGCTGATGCTATTCATAACTGAGCAGACGTAGGATGAGGTCCTAGATCCCAGAGTATCATCCTACCTCCTACTCAGTTACAAAGGCCTTCAGTGGGTCATTATATTAATTCTTAAAAACAACTTTCCAACTTTAGTTAAACCTTGTGAGATTCTATACTTGATGCCAGCCAAACATGAGACAATTAAGGAATGCCAGTGACTTGAAGAAACCATTCCATTTTCAAAATCAGAATTTTCAGTCTGAAAAATCTGCATTCAAAATGAAAATTTGCACAAACTTGTAGTAATCTATTAATATTAATTCTGTAGTCTGTATGCATTTCCCCTCTTAACTGGTAAGGAGAAATGTTTGAGAAAACATTACAACACAATGCATAACTTGGATGGCAATACAGGGACAAGATCCTGCCACAAACCCAGATGCCAACTCTTTCCCACAGCTACTCTGTAAGCAATATTACAGGGGTCAATAATATCACCCACAGCATCAGAGGTACTTTCACTTGTTCTTCCTCCAAGGTGATATATGCCATCCTATGTCAGCAATACCCTTCTACACTTTACACTGGACAAACATTATAGTCTCTATGGAAGAAGATAAATGGGCACAAGTCAGACATTAGAAGTGGTGATACCCCAAAACCAGTTGCAGAAAATTGCAACTTCCTGGACTTACAGTATGGGATTTAAAGTTTGCAGTCCTTGAACAAGGAAATTACAAAAATTTAATTATAGTCACAAATTCCAATCCATTAGCAGAAGTATGAACAAAGACAATGGCTTCATTGCACACTACATGTATTAACACACAAGTCCTTGCTACTTTACATGTAACAAAAGGAATTTTCTCAGAGAAGATTTTGAACCCAGGGAAACTGATTTTTGCTAAGCAGCTTTATTGCTTTCAGAAATCAACACTAACTGACAACTGTAAAAATATAAAAGGTCTGTATCACCTTAGGAAGCTCTTTGAAAATTTAGGGCAAGGGTCATGATTTGCATTTTTCTGGATCCTATTACATTCCATCCCATTCCCACAACCGTGTAAATATGCTTTATATACTAAGGCCTGGATATCACTCTGTCAAGCACCTAAAGAAGTGGTTTTATATCATAAAAGCTCACGCTAAAATAAAAACCAGTCAGTCTTAAAAGGGCTGCTACATTCCTTCTTTTTCCCTCCCCCTCCATTCTTCCTTTTTATGTTTGCAAAAAAGTGACCCAAAGCCAACACAGGAATTTAAGCACTGGTGATTTTAAAATCCCCCTCAGCCTTAACACTTTTGACAGGAAATAAACACCTTGGCCTGGGAACACTTTCTTCAGGTTTGTGCCCACCATATGTGTCACACTACAATTGCCACTGTTCCGAGCCACCATGGGAGTTCTAGTCCAACATCTGGGCTTGATTCAGCAAAAGACAGTTCCTTTTGGCTGCTCTAGCACAGAGCTTAGAAAAGCTATGGACTATGTGTGTGTGTGTGTGGAGGAGGTATGCTAAAGTTCTGCAAATCTCCAGCCAGTACAGCCGCACAAGCCATGTGGGATAGGGATTCTAGGAGTTATAGTGTAAAAACAGCTTTCTCAAGCTGAGTCCTAGAGCAAGAATCAAAAGATCCCTCCCATTGCTTCTTCGGCTCCCTTTTTTAAGTCTTAATTCCCCTTTCGGCGGGCAAATGCATAGAAAGCCTTGAAAAGCTGTTGCACTGAGGCTTGTCAAACATATATGAGATAAGTAAAACAGTTTCTTGCGTTATCATTCTGTGGGCACACTGATGGATCCCAGCTTGGATAAGGTTTGAAAATCTACTCAGGAAAGATCCTCCAGATAGCATTGCAAGGGTGCCATGGAGAAGGATTGTTCCTTCACTACAATCAAGGCAAAAAAGTCGGCTCCCTGGCAAGCTTTTACCTGCATTTGATAGTTCTCACTACAAATTATGGGTCACCTGTGTCCAAACCTTCTCTACCACTCAGGGCCAGGGAAGTCTTGGCTCAACAAATGTTTGGGATTACAGCTCCCAGCATCCCTTACCACTGACCACACTAGTTGGGGAGTATGAGGAGTTGTAGGCAAAAATACCTGGAGGGTCAAAGACCTCCTAATTCATCACCCCGAACTGTCCAGTAAACCAAACGGGTAAATGGAGATTCAGTAGAAGATGGCACTTCAGAATGTGTGTTCCACTACCAGAGTTCCTCCCATAAAGTGGCTTCTGAAAGAGTGTTGAGCCCTGACAACTAGAAATTCCCCAAGGGTTCAAAGAAACCCACTAGATCCAGTGCTCTCCCAGAATGGAGAATTGACATAGGCCTCCCACTCCCTTCCCTGTAAGTAAATAGGAAGAGAACTGACTGCAACAGCAGAAACAAAACCCTTCACTCTGAGGTCACCATCTTCAGACCTAGCTGAGAAGAGCAGGTCCAGCAACCTGTAGGGCTAATGCAACATGGAGATAACCCCACAGTGGCAGCATAGTAGCCACTAAATTCTTTGTTGTTCCTGGCAAGACAGCTTCAGAATGACTGTTTACTCCAGAACTTTAAGCTTGGTGGGTGGGGGATGTCAGCCACATCCTAGATTAGGTCCACCAAATCTAGTAAATAGAGTGTGGGGTTGGGAGGATGTTAGATCTGCACAATTCCCACTAGTTCCTAGTCCAAGTACAAACATCCACATCCCAGGCATACCTGAACAGGTGCTCTGCACAGAGTGCCACCGTTGTTACATACTTTCCCCATGGCATGTGATAGCACTTACAAATCAGTCCACAGCCCTCCTCCTGTGGAGACACGAGTTTTAAAAAAATAAAAAGAAAGAAACTTAGCTCTTGAAAATTATTCCTATAATTGGGTGTGGGCCAACAGCAATTTACCTGTGGCTTCAAAAAATGAATGGTTTTGCTGCTAGCCTCCCATTCTCAAGATCTGTGAGGCAGGACCCATTGTTTAAAGCACAGATGAGGCAACTTTGGCCCTCTGGATGTTTTGGCCAACATGACGAACAGCAAGGGATCATGAGAGCTGTAGGTCAAACCTTCTGGAGGGCAAGATTTGCCACTCACAAATTTCCCCCAATCATTACAGGACCTATATTACAGATGACAGAGATAGGAAGAGCAAGGATCAATTCCCTCTGATCTCCACACATACAAAGCCTATGGCAGTTTGGAGAATACCTCGCTTTGTTGGCAAAAAGAAAGAAGCTGCGGATTGGTGGCTTGTGTTTCCCCCTTCTGGTGCCCCATAACATCCAACTGCTTGCTACAGAGGAAGTAGGACTTCATTATGTCTGCCCATCTGTAGAGAAGCAGCTACATGTCACATGCACAGGAGCAGCATGTACATAAGGAGGCAAAGGGTTGGGAGGCTGGTCCTCTGGGGCCTTTTTAAAAAAAATAACAATAGCAAAAGGATCTGGTCATTTTAAGCAGCTGAAATCCTATCCCAAAGTTCTTGGCTAAGCTCTGATCCTCTTGCACACAAGCTCCACAGGGATGTGATGGAGTTCTTTTCCCCTAGAGCTTTTCTTTGAAACAGTAGCTATCTTGATTCCTGGCTACATTTGGTGTGCAACGTTCTCCCACCCGCCCCCTGCAACTGAGATTCTTTTCTGAAATGCCAAATCAGCCAACCAAAAAAAGGTGAGGGAGGGAGAGTAGAAAGAGGGAGGATTTTTCCCCCTAATGTTTTCCCTTGCAGAGATTCTACAAACCAAAGTCCCTGGTTGTCACAGCTGCCTGGCTTCCCCTAAACAGGGCAGCTGTTCCCAGAGCCCCTGGGACTCTCGCACCCAATTATGCCAGGCAGTGTTCCTCAAGCCAGAGTTGTCAGGTGGGCACATGGCTTCCTCCCCCTCTTGCCTCTCCTAGGCTGCGCATCCAGCCTTTCTCTCTACAAACACGCTGGCTTCCAAAATAGAAGGGTCAGTGAGTAAGAGTTTTCCTTTAATAGTATGGGGTGCATCTGGAGCCCAGGAACCCCTTTCCAAGTCCTTCTTTCCCCCACCCCAAACATCCTCTTTCCCTTTGGGGTGAAATAAAGGCAAGACCATCTGTGCAATCCCCCCCTGCTTTCCCCACCCAATCTCACTTCTCTGCCAAACCTCTGATGCCAAGGTCTGCTTCATTGTCCCCGGACCCGCCAGATCCAAGCTGCAGTCCCAGACACTGCCGGAGCCATATCTCCGCCCCACTCCCTGAGCACGGCTTCACTGAAGCAGGAGGGGCCTTGGGCCTTTCATTTATTTAATCTTTTTTTATTTGGTTTGGTGGATGAATTGAAAGCTCACGTGAAAGCAAATTTGGCAAGGGCTGGAGTCGGTGTAGTCTCAGACATGCACATCTTTGCCAACTCGCCTCAGTCCAGAGCCATATCCTTCCCCCTGCCCTCCCTTCCTGCACTTTTCCAGCCCTTGACCTCTTCTCTCTCCCCTCCCCATTCTCCACCACTCAGAACACAAAGTGAGCTTCCCTAAAAGGGAAGCCATTTTAGCACAGCCTGACCACATAGGAAACAGGAGAGCCAAAATGAAGATAGGGGGATGTTGCCGCAGTGGAATTGCTGGCAAGTGCTGCTGGGGGGTGTGGAAGGAAGAGATGGCTCATTCTGCTTTGGTGCTGAGCTCCAATGAAAACTCCCCACAGCACAGAACATGGCCACTGCTTCCTTACCACACGATGTAGGAAGACGCCAGCAGCCATGCCTCCAGTTAAAGGGAATTTTAAAATCATGAAGAGGCAGCCTGTCCAACCTGAGGCACAGAATGGTTCTGCCTGCCTTCGCCATGGAAGATTAGCAAGATAGGACCCAGGGGAGCCTTTCCCCTTCCGTGTGCCTTTTTGCAGACAGGCAGTGGAGGGAGTAGTGCTAAGGGGATGGGGTCGGGGGATCAGGAAGCTTCAGAATTGCATGCAACCAGTCTGGTCAATTGGTGATTTACAAGGATTTACAACCTACCAAGGTTGGAGAGACATTGCTAGGCCTAATGGCCATGGAGGTTCTTTATGTACAGACTGAGAACTGCATACTAGTGTCCTCTGTACCACTGCTAATCTCTCTGGTATTACAAATCTATGATGGCATAAGGTACCCAACTGGGACAGCACAATGTATAGACTGGATAATTGGTCTTTCCTCCATGAGGAAACTCAAGTATACCTCAGATAGGAGTGTGACTTGGCCAGAGCCCAAGATAAACCTTGCATTTTGGATCATGGCTCCTTGAACGACTCAGTCAGGATGCCACTAGTTATGCATGCTGGAGGATTCTGGGAACTATAGTCGAAAAATAATTTTTCAGGCAAAGATCCTCTATGAAGAAGGCAGCTGAAGCTTGTACAAGAAACATAGGCCATTTCTGCACTACACTGTTATAGTGCTATTATTCCACTTTCAACATCCTGTGGAATTCTGGGGTTTGCTGTTTACTGAGGCCCAAGAGCTCTCTGGCTGAGAATTCTAAATGCCCCTCCCTAAACTGCAAACTCCAGGATTCCATAGGATTTTGAAAGTGGAATAATAGCACTATAACAGCGTAGTGCGGAAATGGCCATAGTTGGTCCCTCTGGCCATCACGATTGAGGCCTTTGTACACTCATCATTTTATGCTAACTAAGCTCTGTGAGGGGTTGGGACTGCCTGGCACCTTGTGTTAAAAGGACTCAAATCGGCACTTTTAGAAAACGTTCTTAAGGTGGACTGATAATTTTTTTCCTCTGAAAGGTGGAAAAGCCTGTGAAAGAGAACTAAAACCTCTTGATGCATACCCTCCAACATTTCACAAATGAAAAGTAGGACACATGTGGCCAAGCAACATCAGAGTGTGGTCAAGACAGCAAATGATATTAATGAGGAAGAACACACACGCCAGGAGGGGCTGCCTTTGAGCTCACTTTGCACCAATGAAAACAGGCTGAGGACAAAGGGGGAAAGTGAAAGGAGGAGAGAGAAAATGGGATGGGACAACAGAGGGTTAATCAGGACTGTCACTGCCAAATTGGGACAGTTGGAAGGTATGCAGGATGCCATGGGGGAGATAGGAACGATCAGCCACAAAATGGCTGCTGGGACAGACGGCTAGTCACTTAATGGCTGCTGTCGGGGGGAAAAGCAGGTTCAGCCCTAACACTGAGCAAAGAGATAGAGTTGCCTTAATTAGAACATCTGGGGTGTCATGAAAGGGCAGTGACTTGTTAGTTATCTTATCTATTTGGTTTTTTTTTTCCTACCAAAGAAGGAGACTGGTGCTTGTGGGAGGGAGGTTGTGGGACAAGGGGCATCATTTGCTGCTCTGTTTCAGATGGAAGGATTTCTTAGTTTGGCTGCGCCAGCTACTTTAAAAGAAATGCCAAGCAGACATAGTGGCAGACAGAAGGCCTCCAATATCTTTCACAGTTTTACTGTACTTCCTCAGAAGTAAAACCACAGCAATGTTAACAATGTATTCTTTAATTCTATTGATTCTATCATCTTTCTACAATTTTCTATCATCTTTGTCAGTTTCTACTGAATATAATAAAAGGCATAAAGGGGCAGCTGTATTGGCAAAATACAACAAAGTCCAAAATCCACCAAAAAAATTCTTTACTGGCCAACAAAAATGCACAAAATACATCATGCAAGCTTTCCAAGCTCCACTGAATTCTTCATCAGGCAAAATGTTAGAAAATCATACAGGAGAAGAAAAGCAATGATGTTGGAGTTGTCGTTGTTGTTGTTATTGTTGTGTGTCTTCAAGCCATTTCCAACTTATGGCAACTTTAAGGTGAACCTATCACAGGATTTTCTGAGGCTGAGAGTATGTGACACACCCAAGGTCACCCAGTGGCTTCCATGGCCAAGCAGTGGGGGGATTCAAATCTTGGTCTCCAGTTTGAGCCTAAACCACTTTATCATGCTGGGTCATGTGCGTTATTAAGAGTACTGAAACTGTAGTATTGTCACAGCTACAAAACATTGCTTTCAGAAGTCACAGATTACCCAGCCCAGCACCCCATAATTCTGTGCTCCACTCAGGGTGGTGAGACAGCCAGGATGGTCTGTTTCTCACGGAGACTGTAGAAGGCTCTTGAGCTGTCCCAGAGCCAGCCAATTACAGCATCCATGCTTCAGAAAAGGCTACGTTGCTGCCGCTGCTGCTGTAATGGTGAGAGTAGTGACACTGCTGAACAACAAAGAAATCTTTGTTCTTGACTGTCTATGGACTATCATTGGTACTTAAAGCCACAGAATCAATCATAGAGCTGGAAGAGATCACAAGCGCCATCAATTCTAACCCCCTGCCAGGCAGGAAGACACCATCAAAGCATTCCTGACAGATGGCTATCCAGCCTCTGTTTAGAAACCTCCAAAGAAGAGACTCCACCACACTCCAAGGCAGCACATTCCATGGTCAGACTGCTCCTACCATCAGGAAGTTCTTTCTAATGTTTAGATGGAATCTCTTTTCCTGATGTTTGAAGCCATTGCTCTGTGTCCTCATCTCTGGAGCAGCACAAAACAGGCTTGCTCCATCCTCCACAGAACATTCCTTCAAATATTTAAAGATAGCTATCATGTTACCTCTTAACCTTCTCTTGTCCAGGCTAAACATACCCAGCTCCCTAAGCCCTCCTCATAGGGCATGGTTTCCAGAACCTTCACCAATGTGGTCACCCTCTTCGGGACACGTTCCAGCTTGTCAATATCCTCCCTGGACTGTGGTGCCCAGAACTGGACACAGGATTCCAGGTGGGGTCTGACCAAAGTAGAATAGAATGGTACTATCACTTCCCTTGACCTAGACACTATGCTGCTATTGGTTCAGCCTAGAGTTGCATTGGCTTTCTTAGGTGCTGCATCACACTGCTCACTCATGTTCAGCTTGTGGCCTATTAAAACTCCTAGATCCCTTTGACATGTACTATGGTCAAGCCAGATGTCCCTCTTCTTGTATCTGTGCATTTCATTTTTTATGTCTATGTGCAATACTTCTCCCTGCTGAAATTCATTTTGTTAGCTTTGGCTCAGCTCTCTAAGGTCATTTTGAATTCCGATCGTCTTTTCTGGGGTGTTAGCTATCCTTCCTAATTTGGTGCCATCTGCAAATTTGATAAGAATGCTCTCTATTCCCTGAATAGCATGGGCCCAGGACAGAACCCTGTGGCATCCCACTAGTCACTTCTCTCCAGGATGAAGAGGAGCCAGTGGAGCACCCTTTGGGTTCAGTCTGTCAACCAACTATGTATATACTAAACATTGGTATTTGGTGGAGCTGATACGTATCTTTCTTAGTGCTTCATTAAGGAGCAATGGATAATTAAGGAGCAATGGTTAATTCTTTTCTCTCTTAATCTGTTTTCCTTCTTTTTCCTACCATGTGTTGGCATTCCTCAAGCCTCTAGTTTCTTGGGGCCTTGTATTAACCTTTGATCAGTTTTTCCCAACCTAAGGCCTTTCAGAATCATTAGACTATAACACCCCATCATCTTCCAATCAGTATGCCCACTAGTTGCAGATGATGAGGCTGAAAATTGCCTCAATACAGCTGAAAGGTACCAGGGTGTTATGCAAAAGATAGATAGATAGATAGATAGATAGATAGATAGATAGATAGATAGATAGATAAGCTATTCTTTCATTTTTTCATTTCTGTGCTGAAGACCTTAAGGTCTACTGTTCTAGACTTGTACTAGATCTTAGCTAAGACTTTCAATGCTTGTTCTGGTCAACTACTTCTCATTTCTTAAAACCTCACTCCTGCTAAAGGTCCTCCAGCTGCCTACCATCTTATTTTCTTCCTTTTTGTGCTAGTAGAGCAGTTTCCTTGTCCAGTTCAATCCTGAGATCCTCCATTTTTGCTCATTCTACAGTAAACAGGATGTCAATGAATGTCAATATCATCAAGAAGGGCTATCTCATGGCAGCATCCACTCATTGCACTAGCTGCTTCTTCTGGCCAGTAAAAAGAAACTCTGTTTTTTGTATCATTATTTTTTAAAAAAAACCAAGCCTTTTATTTTAATTACTTTTAGTTGCTTTTTATTGTTTTCACACTGTATTTAGTATGCATTTTCATGTAAACTATGGGGTTTTTTTTCATAGTCAGTAGTATATAAGTAGTCCAGACAAATGAGTAATACATAAAAATAGATCAACCTAATCTTTCTTCCACTTTCCTCCTCCCAAAATCTTAGGCACAGAGCTTGTTTTTCCAATTCCTTTCTTTCCTTTTCTTTTTCCTTCCCCATTCTGTTGTTTAAAACCTCCTCACTTTTCATCTTTGTAAGCTCTCTAACATTTATCCTTCTCTCTTTTTTGATGCACCTTCAGATTCCATTTGCACTCCTATGATCCCTTGCAGAGCACGGGAAATTTACTTCTTTGGACCACAACTCCCAGAATCCCCCAGCCAACACAACCATGCTAGCTGGAGGATTTGGGGATTCAGAGTCCAAAAAATAACTTTTCCAAGCTCCAGTCTCTTGCATTTCCCAATTGCAGTCTTCTGTTGCTTGGTTTTGCCGCTCTTCTCTCAAACATCTCTTCTTTTGGCTTTTTTTTTACAGCCCACTTCATTTGTTCTAGTCATCACTCAGGCCATGTTACTTATCTTTTCTGTTCTCTGTATGCCATCTCCGTCTTTCCATATTTTGTTTAAAACTCCTCTCCTGCTGTCTTCATTCTCTTGCTTCATTCTTTCTATGCAGTCTTTTCCCTCTCTTTTTTCTCTCTCTTTGTTCTGCCGGTGCCTTTTGTCACCGCTAGATTTCATGTACCATTTCTGGCTCCATCCATTTTTCTTCACTACCTTTGGATCTTTGTTTCTGATATCCCTCTCTGGCTCCTGCCATTAGTGACTTTACATAACAATTTAAAAACATTCTGCCCAATACATCTTGCTGTCATTTGGCTATCGTTAGATATTATCATATGTTGCCCAGAGATCCTAAGATATATATTAGGAAATAGTATAAATATTTAAATAAATAAAAACCAGTTCCAGCTAGTTTCTAGGCTAACAGTAGAGCTCATATGTTCTTTGTGTTTCTTGCAAAGTTCAGTGTCTTTGGGAGAGGGGGTCTGGAAACAAAGAATGGAAACATGGCAGTAATACCCATAACTATCATAAAGCAGGAGGGTCATCCACACCAACCCTCTGCCAACACAAATAATGTACACAGTGTGGATCTGTCCCTGGTGATGCTTCAGTTACTGCAGAATTAATTGATACATTACTCCAGCATTCAACTCCTGTTGTCTTTTGGGCTAATTTCAAAGTGCTAGTCATGTTGCAGGCATGGTGTAATAGCCTGAGCAATTGAATACAACCCTGGAGACCTGGGTTTGGTTTCCCACTTGGCCATGAAACCCCACTGGATGACCTTGGGTGCATCACACATTCTCAGCCACAGAAAACCCCATGATGGCCTTAGGTTTACCATTAAGTCAGAAATTACAACAAGTCATGTTGCTTGGAACTGGTTCTATGGAACTGGTTCTTTTGTACTGGTCATGTTGCTGACAGTTGCATGGGACAGAGCAATCCAGGCAAGTATTGCCCTGTGCCTTTATTCCTGACTTGAGCTGTGCTTTGCGTGTCTGAAAGCTGTGGCACTAGGACTAACTCCTGAGCAAATGTACACAAAACTGTACCAGGTGGGAACGTGTCCAAGTTTGTAAGAATTTTACTCCTTCCCAGCTCATTCTGTGTTTGGCCATGCCCTGTGTCCTCAGCCCCATCTACTGCACTATTCAAACAAGACAAAAAGTTTTTTTCAGCTCTAATTTAAGAAGAAAATAGATAAGACAATTGTTGTTGGAGCCTATGAAATTTGTAGATGTAGTTTCCTACCTAAGCCTGTTCAGGCTCTGAGATCTTTGGGAGAGGTAATACCTTCTCAGGAACATTTATAGGGTTCACAGAAGAAAGATTTCTTGGTGGCTGCTCTGAAACTTTGAAACTCCCTTCTTAGGAAAGCTAGGGCCATTTTCACACGGGGGTAAAAGCCCGCGGTCCGACGACCGGAGACGGAGGTCGTTCACATCGCAAGATGAGCTAGCGCGGTTGCAAACGGTGAGGCGCCACACCTCCAACTGCTCTAGCCCAGCCACAGGGGTGGCGCTGCAAGTTTTTTAAAAACCACCTTCCCAGGTGGTTTTTATCAAACTCGCCCGCACTAATCCGTGGCGGCTCCCGGTGAGAATCTGCAGAGACGCAGTAGTGCGTCTCTGCAGATCTGCCCGGGGGCGGGCTTCCGGCTGGCGCGCTGCCCTGATTGGCAGAGCACTGCCGGAAGCCACCGGCCGCCATTTTGGGCGCCGCAGAGCACCGCAGAGCACTGCCAAAATTCGGCGGCATGTGAAGCGGCAGAACCACGTTCCCCGCAGGGACGGAGCAGAGACGGAGCAAAACGCTAGCAGGTAAGCTCCGCCCCTGCGTGCGCTGCCCCATTTTGGCTCCCCCACGTGAGAAAAGGGCCTAGGACTGCTCCTTCCCTGCTTCCAACAATTCCATCAGGCTTTTAGGAATTCATTGTGATGGGCTTTTAATGGTGTGCTATTTTGCTGAGTTTTTTCTATTCTATCTTATTTATTTTTATATGGTTTTAACTCCATAGATTATAATTTATACACATGCTCAGACACACTCTCATGACACATAATACTTACAAAACATCAGAAATATGTATGTGTGTTAGATATTACTTATTCTGTCTGTTTTTTAGTCTACACTGGATTAATAATTTGTAAGACATCCTGAGTCTCAGTATCAGGGAGAAAATTGGAATATAAATGAATAAAGTAATAACAATTCTGTGTGTGTGTGTGTGTGTGTGTGTGTGTGTGTTAAATATCCAAATTACACCCTTGTTATCCTGGACCATTTGCTGGCAATTCCCAGCCACATTTGTAAATGTTTATTCTGCCCCCTTTTTAGCATTAGTATTAGCATTCCAAGGCATATCAGTTCAAAAACGTCCCAAGGAGCACACGTGCATCTGTCGCTGTGGTTCAGGCCAGAAGTTGGTTGTTGTTGGTTTTTTAATTTTTCTATCTATCTATCTATCTATCTATCTATCTATCTATCTATCTATTTATTTATTGCCACTCCTCCAGTGATGTGTATTGTGAGGTAAGCTAAAATGTTTGAACGCTTTCAAGATGGACAGTGAGAAAGGCAATTATTTCATCCTTTTCTGCCCATATTTCTCCATTAAAAAGGTTTTTAGAGTTATAGGATCATTATCGGTATACCACTGAAATAGTAAAACAGCACTGTTGCACTAAAACGCCATTTCACTGTTTCACTGAAGTACTATGACTGTAAGAAAAATAACCAAAAAAGAAAGAAAAAACAGTTTCAAAAACAAACCTAAGCAAACCACAACCCAGTTTTATAAAAACTTCTAGTAAGAATCTAAGAAATCACTATGTTCAGCAAAAACATTCCCCCCTCCCCCCAAAAAAATAGCAGAAAAGAGCCCAATAACAGGGAACAAGTGAACATGGGGCTGTAAACAAACACCGATATCCCACAGAAACAGTGTAGTTCCACTACGAGAGCTATGTCTTTTCAGACCGGTCTCGAAGAGCTCCCACACAATAATAAAAGTCCAGAGAAGAGAGATGATTTGTTTGACTTTAAATTTCAAAGGTGAAATGTTTTTAGTTTTTGAAAAAGCCAGAATCCTCTCCCAGATTTACAACTGTAGATGTTTCATGAATATCCCTTTTGAAGTTTGTTGGGGGAAGGAAGAAGGAAAGCCTATCTGAGGGTTTGTCCAGACTGATCTAACGAAGAAGCTTGAGTTTGTATGATATAGCTCTTTCAGTTTTGCTGGTTGTTGTCACCTTTGTGTCCCTTGTTCCATTATTTAAGGAGACTGTTCATATCGATTTCTTGGATGTGCACTAGGGATCTTCAAGGGCTTTTTTTTTTAAACTGGAATATGATTTTGCTGCTGCGATCCTACGGTTTGAAGGTCAAATCTTCACTTGCCAGATTTTTTTTTCAAAAAATTGAGTTATAGTACTAGTGTTATTTAACTGGTGCACTACAGCACGATTATTCTTTTTTTAAAGTATGAAAAAGGAACATACTGTTCCCATATGTCTCAGAATAGATACAAAACAGTTGGGAATAAAAAGTTGTAACTAGTGCTGGGAACTGCCAGAAGAGTCTGAGACAATAAAAGCGTTGTTTGCATATTTTTAAAACCTCCAAGAACTACAGCAACAAATACTGCAACCTCTTGACACACCTGCCCTGTTTTCCATTCTTACATTTAAAAAACTAGGGTTGGATCAGAGTTTTCCTTTTGCTAATGATAAAAGTTCCAACTTTTTCATGAGACTTTTACATTAAATAAGTACTAATAATCAGTAATTACCATAATAATTGCTATTTACTACAAGTAGTGGTACTATTTCCAGTAGTACTAGCAGTAGAATTTCCAGTTCTGCTCAAAGGTATCTGATGCCCCTCACAAATCTGAACAAGTGAAGAGAATGTTACTTATTTTATCTTTCACAGAGATACAAAGAGTTTTACTATAAAATTCCTCCCTGCTTCATGCTATAATATGTTACAGCACTAAAGAAGGACAATATAAGCACAATTCTCAGTTGCAGAAGCGTGGAATTCCATCAGGCTCATCAATTTTACATACCCTCTATTTTCACCCAAAGGGATATCCACTAATAGAGCAACACCATTCTTCAAGGAATCATTTCATTTTATTTTATTATGGTCAACAGACCATTAAATCTTCAGGGAATCAATATATTCTTTGCCTCTCTCCTCTCCTCCCCTCCCCCTCCCCATAGGTTGTCTGTATTTGAACCAAATTTAGCTAATGATCAAGTCAATCCTTATGCAACCAAGGAACTGGTGAACGGTCATAAGTTAACTCCATCTCCCTTTACTTTTAATTCCTTCCTCCTCTTTTTTGGCAGTCAGTTCTGCATGCTAACTTCCAGCATGCGCTAAGATTTATATCTTATAATTATTACAATGAAAGAGGAATCTCAAAAGCCCCTAGCTAAGCTCTGAACTGCCCCATGTTCGTACATGGTTTCTTGCCAACTCCCACATCATCCTTTCCTGCCCTTCCTCTCTCTTACTTGTTGGGGCTTGGCCTTGCATTTAATCAGGCCATTGTGGAAAACACTTTCTTCATTTCAGTAGTAACTACTTCTGATTGTGAACGCTTTGTTTCTGTGGCATCTATAGACTCACCATCCCACTATGGATTATTGGCTGTCTTTCATACACACACCATTTTCCATAAACTTTTATTTGGCAGAGAATCTAGACTCACCAGCATAGACTTCTAGAACATATAAATAAGAAATTAATGGGTATCTATGCCAAGCCCACAAGTAAATCTGCATTTTTTTAAAAAATAATGGAGATGATTCCATTCTGGTTTGGTTAGACCACATTTGGAAAACTGTGTCCAGTTCTGGGCACCTCAATTCAAGAAAAATATCGACAAGCTGGAGCATGTCCAGAGGAGGGTGACCAAAATGGTGAAGGGTCTAGAAGCCATGCCCCATGAGGAACAGCTCAGGCAGCTGGGTATGTTTAGCCTGCAGAAGAGAAGGTTAAGAGGGGACACAATGTCATGTCAAGGAGGGAGCAGGCTTGTTTTCCGCTGCTCCAGAGACCAGGACAAGCAGCAATGGATTCAAGCTGCAGGAAAGGAGATTCCACCTGAACCTCAGGAAGAACTTCCTGATGGTCAGAGCTGTCCAGCGGTGGAATATGCTGCCTCAGAGTGTGGTGGGGTCTCCTTCTTTGGAGGTTTTTAAGCAGAGGTTCGATGGCCATCTGTTGGGAATGCTTTGACGAGTGTTCCTGCATGGCAGACGGTTGGACTGGATGGCCCCTGGGGTCTCTTCCAACATTATGATTCTATGATGTATCAGAATGAATCTAGAAGCAAGTGAAGTCCAATATGTATGACAAAATCATCTGAGACACAAATATGGCTGAGAAAGGATAATGCTCTAAATTCATAGGCAACCTAGTACCTTCCAGATGTTTTAGATTTTTAACTCTAAATTTCAGACAACATAGCTAATCGTTAGGGACTACAGGAGTTGCAGCTCAAAACCTGTGAAGGGCACTACGTTGTCTACCCCTTTCATCCAAGAGCTTCAAAGAATGTGATAGTGAATATAGAAAATGGGTTTGTAAGAATCTCAGCTTTTTTTAAAAAAAAAAAAGTTTCTAGTTCTTGATGCTATGTTTGAAAATGTATTCATCTTCTGAAATCTCAGAACCTAGAGGTATAAGATAATTAGGAGTCATGTTTCTGTCCCCTATGTATCTCTTTGCCATGATCAGTGAAAACTAGAGAATCCAAAATCAATTATACAAATCTAGGATGCCTTGGCATATTGAAGATCAATCCAACTAACCCCGCCAGCACAACAGCTTGAAATAGCTTTAGAAGACAGATCTACCATAATGTGGGACACTTCTGTGAGAGATCCAACAGTAAAATGTAAGCAAAACTACTGTGGTAGTAGTAATGCACCTATAGATGGTGGTGTTATGGATGCGCTCATTTTCCTCCACAGAATTTTCGTTCTTGCCTCCGTTTTAATCTGAAGCCAAGTAGCGCACACACAAGGCCACATCCTTGATTAAAACCTTGGAGGAAATCATGCTAACCATGTAGAAACATAGAAAACTGCCTTGTACGAATCAGGTAACCCCTCTAGTCCATCTAGCTGAGCAGTATCAATATCGATGGCCAGTGGTTCTCCAGGCTTTCAATCAGACAAGAATGTTTTCCTTTCTAGCCTGAAGAAGCTGGGTATTGAAGCTGGATCCTTCTCCATATAAAACACCTACTCTACGACTGAGTTAACAACAGCTGTCTAGAATGGTAGAGTTCAAACAGCTTTTTTGGATTTCAGCTACCGGAATCACCGAGCCAACATGGCCACTGGCTGGCCAGGCATTTGGGGAGACGTAGTCCAAAAGATAACTTTTCAAGCTCTGCTTCTGCTAGAGCAGAAATACCATGTGAGTCTTGTCTCCTCAGAATTTTCTATGACCTCATAGATCACATAAGACCAAATGCCCTTGAACCGTCCCACTCACGGCAATACAAATTCTGTGGGCCCAGGGGTTGGTAAGGTGGTAAGCTCCAAAGTCCAGTCCTAAAACTAACACTGGCATTAAAAGTGATAAAACAGCTCCTGAGACATTATACAGATGACAGACAGCACCTAAAACATTCCAGTGTACCATGATGCAGCATATGTATTACAGATAAACAGCCCAGTTCACACACCGTTAGAATTTCATGTGACATTCACAATAATATCATTCCACAGTTTCTACTATAAACTAAAATCTGTGCCTTCAAATAAAATCTGTGCCTTCAAACAAAAACAGTCAGTGTGAGATGGGGGCAAAATTCTAAGGGCCTGGACTTCTGGGAGTACCAGGCCTCTAGCAACCTAGAAAGCGAAATAAATAAAACATTACAAAATAAATGTTGGTATCCCAACAGACCAAAATATTACTTATAATGTCTGTTGCTAAATCTCCAAGACGCCTGTAAGCACCAGCTTTTATTTCATATAGTTCAGTTTTGGCAAACACACCTTGAGGCCACATCTGCTAGACTCTAGAAGTGGACCACAGTCCAAAGAACTACTAGGGCCAGTTCATGTTTGCTCAACAAGCATTTCCTACAGTTTGCTTAGAAAAATTTGTGTTGAAGGACGATTTGGGAGGGGGACTGATTATGTTTCTGCCTTCGGCCCAGCTCTGGTACTAAAAGGCATGAACGCTGAGCAACAAAAGAAAGCCCTTCTTCCCACAACACATAATTTATTCTATTTTCCTATAGGTTTTACTTTACTCTTATATGCTTTAGTGTTTTAATTTTTGCTGCTACTTTTATTAGAAAAATGTGGGGGGGGGTTAAATTACATGTTGTCTCTACTCTTTTTCATTTGTATTTTATACATACGCATACACAAACACTGCTTAGAATGTTTAGTTATTGAACAGCTTAAAAATATAGTAAATATGATTATAGTATCTCTCCTGGCAGGTAACTGCAATAAATAAATACATAAAAGAAAAGAAAAAGCTTCTTGAAAAAGATTTTTTCCCCCCCAGTGATGGTTATCCGCTACCAAACAATTTTGGTTCAGTTTAAACCAGTGTAGCATGAAATCCAGTTCTGGCCTTCTTACCTATTCTCTACTGCTCCACCAAGATTCCAAATTCCCCTTACTGGTCTATTCCATTCCAATCAAGAATATACAGCTCCATCCATTCCAACAGCAGGTGGGATGGGGAAGAGAACGATGAAAGTTCAAATTGTTTTTTTTAATAGTAAGACTCTTTTTTAAAAAAAATAGTGACAGCCCTGGGATTTTTGTAAGTTTCCCATAGCCGAAAACAACAAACGCTAAACTAGGGACCTTTTCACTCTACACAGTTATGGCACTATGATTCCACTGTAAGTGCCATGGCAAAATCCTATGGAATCCTGGGATTTGCAGTTTAGGGACGGACATGTAGAATGCTCAGCTAGGGAACTACAGATCCGCAAAACCCCACTGGACGCAGCCAGGGCAGTTAGAAAGATGAATCACAGAGCCTCAATTGTACAGTCTATTTGAATAGGCCGCTTGGCATACCATCCATCTATCCCAACTTGACAGGGGGAATCCTGATTAATCCTTTCTTGTCCCATTTTCTCAGCCGCTTTTAAATTTTTCCAATGTATTTCTTCTTCTCCCACTTTCCCCCTTAGTCCTCAGTTTACTTCAGTTGCTGCAAACTGACTTCTAAGTTGAAAAGTACCGTATTTGTCGGCATATAAGCTGCACTCCATTTATATGGTGGCAAATACTATTTGCTGGCACATAAGATGCACTGGCGTATAAGATGCACCCCATTTTCAAACAGTATTTTTCAGAAAAAAAGAGAGTCTTACACAGCAGCAAATCGGGTATCATTATTATTATGTTACAGTAGAGTCTCGGTTATCTGACCTAAACGGGCGGACGGAGGGTCGGATAACCGAAATGTCGGATTAGCCGGAGGCCCGTGGCGGCCGCCATTTTGGGGGCGTGTCTGCGGGCGTGTCTGGGGGTCTGGGGGCGCGGAAATGCCTACAGCCACGCCCCCAGGCAGCCGCAACGTCGGTTAATCCAGAAGGTCGGATAACCGCATGTCGGATAACCGGGACTCTACTGTATTATATTTTATATTTTATTATATTTTATTTATTTTTAGCCGCCTCTCCTCAAAGCTCAAGGCAGGGAAACAACAGAGGTTAAAATACAATTAAAACCAGCATACCAATTAAAAACACATTATGATTAAAATAAACTAAAAACATAAAACCATTCAAATACAAATACATCATAATTAAAATCATAATTAAAAATATATCATAATAAAAAAACAGAATGGGTAGGCTAGAAGAGATAAGTCTTTAGCAGTTTTTAAAATTCAGACAGCATATTTTGCTGTCAGATCTCTTCTGGCAGGCCATTCCACAGTCCAGGGGCAGCTGACAAGAAGGTCTTCTGGATGACTGTTGCCAGTCTTATTTTATCCAGTTCAAGTAAATGGTTCCCAGACGACCTGAGGATACGGGGCGGATTGTATGGGAGGAGGTGATCCTATAGGTAACTTTGAGTCAAACCATGTAGGGCCTTTAAGGTAATAACCAATACTTTGTACTTTTCCCAGAAACTAACTGATAGCCAGTGGAGGGATTTTAATATTGGTGTGATATGTTCACTCAGGCAAAAATCAAACTGCTGCAGCCACTCCCAGCTTGTGTGTTTTTCCTCAATGTTTGCCACCCCACCATCACCACACTCCTGGTTTTCAGCTGTGAAAAGCTGGAGAGTATGCCAGAAGGGTCATAGATACGATCCAGCACAGCTCTTTAAACGTATAGGGAACAGAGTCTGTGAATCTTGTCTCCTTGGTGGCCTTCTTTCCACACCTCCCTATCTCCTTCTGTCGGTGCTTCCATCCCCATTCTTCCTCTGTTCTAATCTAATTCCTTTAGCTCTGTTGCTTCAAAGCTCCACCCCTTGGGTCACTTATGGGGCAGAAGGCAGATTTGGGGGTTTGCAGCAGAGAGGCAGAAATTCTGTCTGACTCCCAATTGTTCAACAAGAGCAGCAATAAAACCACTCTATTTCAGTCCAGTTACACTGCTAAAATAAGGAAAATATGTAGATAATGAGCTGATCTTTTTCTGTAAGGACTCTGAGATCCCTTAAGCTTTGTTACTTAAATTCCTGGGATCAGAATTCTGGCTTTTGCACCAGGCTTTTTTTAGTGGGTTTTAGTGATCAAGTAAAAACAGAGCGGATTCTACAGACTTGAAGCCTTTCCGCCCCTGAGCTTGGCTCCATTAGCACCTAGGCCTCTTTGTGCCTTTTCCCAGTCATATGCCTCTCTGCTTTTCCAATAAAAAAAAATCTCTCTTCCTAAATCTCACTCCTGAATTAGAACTTGAAAAGTCAATGCATGGCCTATTGTTGGGAGACTCTGGGCATGATAGTTCAAAAGAATAACAATATCCAAGGGGCTCCACAATCCTTCTGCAGCAGGGGCCATTTCCACACTAGCCTGTTATAGCGCTATGATTCCACTTTCAACATCCTATGGAATCCTGGGGTTTGCAGTTTCGGGCTGGCACCTCCGTTTCAGGAGGTGCCAGCCCAAAACTGCAAACCCCAGGATTCCATAGGATGTTGAAAGTGGAATCATAGCGCTATAACAGGCTAGTGTGGAAATGGAAACTGATGGGTAACTGAGAAGGGGTGAGCACCTTCCACCCTATGACACCCCACACACACACACACACACACACACACACATGCGCTGCAGCTTCATTCTCAGCATGGCCAGAAGCAATTTAGTCATACCAGTCTTGATCTCAGATCCCAAAAGAGGCTGTTTCATTCCTTGTGGGTGTCAGGGGGAGGTAGGATCGTGGGAGGCCAAGGGGCCCTAAAGCATCACATTTTGGTGTTTGGGGGCATATTTTGACAGAAAAATGTATTGAACTTTTTTAAAAAAAAAATGAGAACCTTCTTGGAGCCTTTCAGGCTGCAAAACAGAGGCCCAGAACCATATACAAGCTATCATTTTCCCCACTCTTGCTCTGTACCCCACCCCCCAATCTCAGGTTCAATTAAAATGGGATCTGAGATCAAGACTAATTGGGCAATAATTTGAGGGTTCCCTCCCCCACCATCGTAAGCCAGGTTTGTAGTTTATCTGATAACCCAATTTGATCCATCATGGTTTGATGTGTGGTCACATGCATGGACTGGTCACACACAGAAGTGGCTCCTCAGTGATAAGAAAAAGTAACATGACTGCATGGGGGAAGAAAAGGAGAGTTCCATGGCACTTATACATTTAGTATTAGCTTTTTGGGAACCCATAGCTTCGTTCTTTCAGCTGAAATGGGCTATAGTCCAGTAAAGTTTATACTGCAATAAATGTTAAGTCTCTGACCATTTCCACACTAGATTGTTATAGTGCTGTTATTCCGCCTTCAACATCCTATGAAATTCTGGGGTTTGCAGTTAAGGGAAGGGCCTCAAACTGCAAGCCCCAGGATTCCATAGGATGTTGAAAGCGGAATAATAGCACTATAACAACTTAGTGAGGAAATGGCCTCTGAGGCACCACAGGATGCTTGTTTTTGTTTCAACAACCTAGCACAGATATTTTCCCCCTCAAATTTTTCCAGCTGCCTGAATAACTATTCTGCAGCTGTGGATACAAGGCGAACCTGTGCAGTGAACACAGACCAACCCAGTCATGGCAACTCTGTGAACTGTAGTCGAAAAAAGTAATTTTGGACTCCTGTCCATATGGTTGTATACACTTCCCTAACTTGATAGACCGCTTGATGGCTAGCTAGAGAAACAAAGACCTTCAAAGTATAGTTCAAATATGAGGTAGACTAGGACAGAATATGTGTCCTGAACCTCAAAAAACAATCAAGGTAGGTATATTTCCAGGGTGGGTGTGACGTCATAGACTTCTGCTGTAAAATGTTGTTTAATTAAGGTAACGTATGTAAAGTAAATTGTTTATGTGCATTAGAGGTAATAAGATAAGGAGCTGTTGGTAGAGAGGGAGAGAATGCAATGTTGAGAGTGATGATTGGTAGGATGTCTGAGGGGATTTGAATAAAGTTGGTGAATGACAGTTGAGATGACAGTTGATCTAGTCAGTTAGGGTAGTTGGGAAGGAAAAAAAAGAGTGAACAAAGTGAGAATTAGGGTTAAGAGAGTCAGTCAGTGAGCTGTATGAATTAATGAGTGATGTTTAAGAGTCTGAATTATGTAGGAGTGAAATGTCTGACAATGTGACCAGTGTTCTATATATATGTTATATTCAATTTCTGTTAATAAAATATTGTTTTTGTATTTATATGCTTTTGGTCTCCATGAACATTATATGACAAAGCTTAGTGCCTGTGGTGACAGCAGTGAATAAAGAGGGGTGATGTCTGGTGGGGATCTAGGTTACACAATATCTTATACATGTACCATGATGGCATCTAACAGGTCCCCACAGATGATGGCAACAGCACTAGGACAGGAGAAGGTCCTTATATTGGGGCAGAGGTGGAGACAAGAGGAAGTCTTCACTCTTAGTGGTTAACAGTGAGATTTGTGGAAGTCTTCACATTTGGTGGCAGTGGAGTTAGGCGAGCCCCACAGCTGGTGTAAAAGCAGTGGGTTAAGCGGTAACCCCCCACATTGGGCAACTGTGGAAGGCTAGGAAGCAAGATTAGTGCCCCCTCCGGGAGATCTTGGAAGGCCACACCTCTCAATCACACCTGCTCCTGCAAATAAACAAAAAAAAAAAAAATGCCCCAAACACTAGGGGCAACCAAGTGAGAGACCACCTAGCATCAAGTTAGATCACCAATAGTTCAGCTTATATATCATTAACTATTGAATCCATTGTTATTGCTAATAAGACTCTATATACATCCAGCATTCTCTTTTTCTTTCCTTGGTATTATAACAGGATCTCGCACCCCTCAGGTACCTACATACCTTAAAAGCATCAGATCCCATCTGATCTTGGAAACCAAGCACAGTCAGTTCTGCTTAGCACTTGGATGGGAGACGAAGAGCTATAGGTTCTATTTCAGAGGAAGGAACTGGCATTATCGCCTCTTAGTATTCCTTGCCTAAGAAAACCCTACAAAATTAATGGAGTTGCCACAAATCAACAAGCATCTTGAAGGCACACGCGCATACACACACACACAATCCTCATTTGTCTTCAGCACTTGTTATAAGACATAGTCAGGATGAGTTTTTTAGTCAGTTCCCATATTTGCAAAGGCCAACTGCAGTATATCAAGACCAGAACAGAGCCAGGAAATAATCTTGGTAACCTGTAGAGAATAGCTATATTCCAACGATATTGCCTGCAAGCTTTGTATCGGTCACACCCTGAAAAACTGGAGTTGGTGTTCTTTTGGGAAAGCATTAGTACGAAGATTCAAGCTCACAGTGCATCCTGAACTGAGGAACTTCAGAAAACAATTTGGCTAATATACCACCCCAACGCAGATCTCCCATCAAGACTTGGCCAAATGAAGTAACTGCAAGAAAACCATCCAAACTAGCATGGAAACCTCATAACAGCATTAGAGCCGAGTTGGATGTATGATATTCCTTCAGTCCTATAAAGTCAAGCTCTCTCACTAACAGTAAGGTGCTTCCTCTAATAGAACACCCTTACTTTTCCATTTGTTTAGCTCTTCTGTCTTCACTCTCCAATCAATCGATACCTAATACAGCTAAAATATTATGTGGTGCTATCAGGGTAAACTTTGGGGAAAGAAAGAAAAGCAGATTCCTTAGCTCAGCAGAACTTGCTTACCACACTTTGGAAGAAGTAAAGTAATATACCTTAACATCAGAAGAAGGGCCAGCATAGTGGTGGCTATAAAACCACTTAATTCAAGATTCGGAAGGCATACAACAACTGTACCTCTGAAAGCATTTGCTTAATTTTCTGCTAACACTTAGAAATTGTTGTTGTTGTTGTTGTTGTTGTTGTATGCCTTCAAGCCATTTCCAACTTATGGCAACCCTAAGGTGACCCTATCACAAGATTTTCTGGGGCTGAGAGTGTGTGATATGCCCAAAGTGACCCATTGGGTTTCACGGCAGAGCAGGAAATTGAACCCTGGCCTCTAGGGTCATAGTCCACTGTTCAAACCACTACACCATACTGGGCCTTTGTTCAGAGACTAGCAAGTTAATATTTGCAGTTTAGGCCCTTCCCTAAACTGCAAACCCCAGGATTCCACCGGATGTTGAAAGTGGAATCATAGCGCTATAACAGTCTCATGCGGAAATGACCATAGAATTTGCTTTCTTGGCTATTACAGCTAGGAGTTGCCAACTTCCCTACCATATTCGTCTGCTATCTAATTTTTTGTGCAAAACCAAAAACTGTTCAAAAATGCTAATAGGGACACTTTCTATCTTTCCCTATCTCCACTCCCGCCCCGCCCCCATACACACATTCTTTGCTTGATTGATCTCTAAGGGTCTGGATACACGACAGTATCCAAAAAGCCAATTTAAGTGTTCAGGGGGAATCAAATGTAAACACAACAATGGTGGCACATAGCATCCCTTTCCCAGTGCTGCCCCCTAAAAACCAATTCAGATGAAAATGTTCTACTTTGAAAAGATTCAAGACCAGACCTTACAAGCTTCCAGAGGATTCTTTGTAATGTACCATGGCCCATGCAAAGATGTAACACTTGTGGCCTTGAGCCTGAGAAAAGATTCCTTGTTCTGGAGGCCTCCTGCGAAGAATGGATTCATGTGATGGCTTCTGTCACTGCCCCACAAAACAGCCTAGAAAGTAGAGGTCATAAACAATGCATGCCCCCTTCTCCTCAGACAGAGTTGTTACCGTAGATTCTAGCCTGACTTGGGGGATACCAGATATCATTTTGATATCAATAATTTGGCCTTCCTCACCTATTCCTTCCCACACGCTTGCGAGGCCGCTGGACAAGCATGCAAACAGGCTCAGTCGCTAATTGCTGTAATATTCCAAACAAATACAGGCAGGCCAGAAATAGCCAAACTGCAGCTTCAGGAGACCTCAAGGCAAGTACCCTTATTATGTATGCACGCTACTTACAAAGAACTCCCTGCCCCGAGCAGGCAGCTTGATGAGCCGAATACTCAATTGACAAGCACTCTGCATTTGCATACTGGCTACCCTATTGACAATTCAGACCTAACTCTATCATGCTAAATTCTGCCCTTTCGGAGGCTTGTCTCCAGCCCAAAACTCATTGTTTTCCCCAAGTACGGACTAGCCTACAGCCACATTTTCCCCTGTAAGAACCCCTGACTTTGAGAGCTTCCTCGGATTGCTCCCAACTTCCATCCAGCCTTGCTGCCGCTTTCGCTGGCAAACCTTCCCTTCAGTCCCACGTACTGAGAACCTTCACATCCACGAACTCTGTCTTCAGACTACCCGGGCTTCAGGACAGGTGCAGTATTTCCCATACCAAAAACCTCCTCTCAAAATCCCTCCGTCCAACTCCAACCTTTATTTCTCTAGTTATCTATGTGAGTGTGCTGCATACACTTGTTTGATTGTATTTTAATAAAAACAAACAATTAATATTTCACATCTGTTTGCTCCTTGACTCGGCCTGACCCCGTAGACGCTGGGATCTCGCTCTGTTGCCCTTCCTCTCGCAGTGTTAACTTGTGCTCTTTGACTAATTTCCCCAACTTGTATAATTTGGAGAGCATTTAGGTGTCCCTCATGGGACCCCCAGAAATCAGGGTAACAGAGTGCTCATAACCCAAGGATTGAATATAATTTTCAGCTTATGTAAGGAGTAATGGCGGCCCATCTCCCAATATTCTAAGGTTCAATTATTCTCAACAACATAGCAGCCTCCCACCACACGCGCACAAACACCACACAGACACCTCTGAATCACCCACCAGGAAGAAACTGACGGATGACAGTTAGGGTCCCTTTGTGTGAGGATGAGTGACGCAAACTGTGAACCAGAAGAGAAGGAGAAAAAAAATCCCATCTCTTGCGTATGCGTACGTGGATGCTTCCTGCATTATGGAACACATCACTGCTGTTTCAAATGTTAAAAGACAGCATCAATTCACAAGTTTATAGTATATCACTTGGCACCAAAGGAGAATTGTGTGCCTGCCAGATTCTATACTAAGTGGAAAGGGAACTTGATTCAGACTCATCCCACGGCCAACATATGGAAAATATTCCAGCCCTACTCTTTTCTCCCTGCTCCCCTTCCATATATATAAAGCTAGATAGAAGGAGTGCAAGAATAATCCCAAATTATGGCAAGGAATGACCAAACAAAGGAAGGAAACACGGCACCCTGGCAAACTGGTCTCCTGCAGCGTCCCAAGAGAACGGTGAGGTAGGTTTTTACTGTGCATACGGTGAAAGCGGAAAAGTTAAGAGAAAGACCACTAGGCAAAGAAGCTAGCCACATACCGGGAAACCATCGCGGAAGGAACAGCTGGGAGCAGGATCAGCTTAACTACACAAGCAATCTAAACGGCACAGAATTTGAATGATGTGATCTCAGCAGTGCTGGTTTTATGCACATGCCAGCTAAGGAAGCTAAGTTTAGAGTAGGATTTTAGATTGTGCTGCCCTGCAGATGTTGTTGAACTGCAGTTCCCACCAGCCCCAACTAGCACAGCCAATAATGAGGAATACTGAGAGCTGCTGATTGACAGAAAGTGTAGAGATGCAGAATTAACACCCCTGATTTAGTGACTCATTAAAAAAAAAACCCACATTTTTAAAAAATAAAGTTGTACATAACACACATTTTGGGGTAACATCACAGAGCCACCTAAATCTAACACAGTATTTCATTGATGAAATACTGCCACTTGTAAGGGATTCCAGAAGCGGGACTGTCTTCATACCCTCCTGGTTCTTGCGATCTCTTACAAAGGCAGTATTTCATCAATGAAAAATCAACAGCAAAAAAAGATTGTAGCTCAGGAACTTCTAACTGTGTTTGCAAGGGCTCTCATTAGTAGGCAACTTGGATATCACAGGGCAAGCAGCTAATGCAGCAATGTGCCTGGAGATATCTTTGTGGGAGAAAGCGTAGAGCTTGGCCACCATTCTTCAGCATGAGCAAAGGCACTTCTCTCCTGTTGTATAATTCTCTGCAAGCATGGCACATTAAAGAGAGAGGGAGGGTGGGCTTGGGACAACCAGTGTTGGGAATATATAGAATGAACTCACTGCTTATGATCACAGACTGAATGTATGTACTATATGCACTCACAGGACGGCCTTCAGCATGTTGCCGCTGTTGTTGTTAAAAATAAAATTATTCCTTGGTTAAACAGTCTACCAAATGTTACTGAGTGGAGTTTGGACCATCAGTAGTTCAATGGAGTATTATCAAATAATGTGATATGTTCCAGGTGCTGTCACTTTTTTTTTTTAACATATAAATGTGTTATTGTGATCCTATCTATAGAAATGTTTTGTGGTTGTTGAAAAATAGAAGAGTGCTAATAATGGCCACTTTCTTAAAGCCACCCAATGAATACATACAACAAATCTGTGATCTTAAACAGAGAGATGATGACGGTTACAGTTTTATTTATTTATTTGAATATCTTTATCCCATGCAATATCCCCACATGGGCTCACAAAGTAAAATCAATTTAAACAGTTCTAATACAGTTCAGAATTTAAAGCAATAAAAATAAGTCAGACAGACCTCCCAAAGGCTTTAATAAAAAGCCATGTTTTAACTTGGTGTCAGAATAAAACGACAACAATGCCCGTCATGCTTCTGCTGCATACTAATCATCTTTTTTACCATTTGGTCCATGCTATTCTCAATCCAGCACCAACATTGCCACATCCCATGTATGTTGCTGTTCAAGTTTCATAAAAAGGTTGCAAATTCTGAATTTAAAGTTTAGAAATAAAAGCTAATAGGCATGTCTTCTTCCCCTTTCTGTTTCTTTCTCTTTATGGCTCCCAGTGCTGCACTCTCTATTAGAAATATGGAATTAACACAAACAATTACAGGCAGGCTGAAGGCACGGACTCTGAAACAAGTGGGCATGTAATCCACCCTGTGATCTGGCAAAACTGGACCACCCAGACTCCTATGAACCTTCTCAGGAATTATCAATCAGAAGTGTACTAAACCATCAGCCATTAAGAAATATTACATCAAAGATCTACACTGAGTCCTCCCAGGAGTAATAAGGACTGCACACAGTCGGTTCCATGCCCCCTTGCTTGGCAGTAACACACTAAACACATGAGGGGAACAGTTCTAAGTACACATTATGTTTGTAAGAGCCTTCCTATTGAAAATGATTGAATTATAACAACATGGAAGGTAATTTGCCCTCCTCCCACAAGTTCCTGCAAGTAGGTAAAATTAATAATATCCCACCTGCCAATACTGAGGAGCCCTCCACTTTAGAAAAACAGCTCCAGGATCCCTGGCTGAAAGTGCACCAAAAGTGCAACAGGCACGGGCAGAGCAGGGAAACCAAAAAGGAAAGAAGAAGCATAGGTTGTTACACAGCAGCAAACCCACACTGGGGAGATGTGCTGCTCAGACTAAAGAGCCGAAGATAACTCTGAGCATTTATAGGATAAGGTGAAACAGCATTGTTGTCTTGTACGACCTGACATGTTGCTGAGAATGCTAGGTTTCTCAGAAAGCAGGCTGCGGTTTCTCCTTCCTCTCAGCTGCACAGCAAATGTCTAGGAGCAGGGTATTACAATATAGGGCAGCATATTTCTCCCTTGTGGCAAACGGTAACAATGGCACATAGACTGAGGCTGGATAACAATGCCCATCACTCTTACCCTAGGCATGCAGACTGGAAGTGACAGGAGTTGTAACCTCATATCGGAAGGGTTATTTTTTCTCCACCCCAGACTAAATGACGAGAGTCTAAGTACTGCTGTCTCTGATCTGAGACCCGTAGGACCTAACAGGTCGCCTTGGAAGAATGTCGCCAGGCTTCCTTGACTGAGAATTGAGTGAACTGCCTCCAAGATAATGAATGAGCAGCACTTGGAAAATTTCCTTTCCTGGACTACACCCTCCAGTAGCTATGCTGGCCCAGAGATTCTGGAACCTTCATTCAAAAAAGTCATATTTTCAAGTGCTGATTTGGGTCGCTCCAGAGGCTATGAAAATTCCAGCTTCTCTATACCCATACATGACAAAACCCAGTCTCCAAGACTGGATTTGATGGCTGTTCTTTAAAATGCCTCCAGAACCCTAGACATGTACTTTAGAGATGGTCTCCTCTGTGTCCCATTATCACACTTAAGCCATTTCCACACTAGACTGTTATAGTGCTATTATTCCACTTTCAACATCCTATGGAATCCTCGGGTTTGCAGTTTCAGGAGGGCCGGCTGCAAACCCGAGGATTCTATAGGATATTGAAAGTGAAATAATAGTGCTGTAACAGTCTAGTGCGGAAATGGCCTCAGTCATCATTGAGAGTCATCTTTTAAAAAAGAGAGAAAGAGAGAGCGTCCCGCGCATTTCTAGCAAAAAGGAAAAGGGCGACAAAGAAAAGTTTCATTTTTGGAATACGTTTCCCACAGAGGTCAAACCAAGTCTAAGCACAAACTATTTTCTGAAAGCAAAGCAAGATTGGTTCTTTTAATAAAGGCTTGGTTTGATAGGGTAAGCAGGAATTCTTTAGCAAAAGATCTGTTTTAGTACTTTTGTGTTTGTGGATTTGTACAGATATATACAAGAGCTAACGTAGCCAAGCTTTGTATATTTGTGTATCACCTTAAAAGCCACCTTTCTAAAAAAAAATTTTTTTGAAATGTTACCTGTCTCAGCATTTGAGGAACTGAAATATTTTGAGACAATTCAGGCAGAAATGAATGTTCTCATAGGGCTGTGCCAGTTTATTGATTGTTGTTTCTGAAAGGCATACACAGTTTACTGTGTGGCTCACACAAGTGAGACAAGGAGTTCTTGTTGATAGGGACAGGCAAATGTGTCCATTTTGTTTTCACCTGCATTTGAAGTTCTTAAACCTCCATTTTTTTTCCATCTGGAAACATGAAGAAATGTGCAAATGTTGGTAAATCAGTCAAAAATTAGTTGACATCAAATCCTCACCCATTTGCACCAGCCAAATTCAGTAGCTACAGCTTTTTTCAATATGAAGAGGACTAAGATGTATCAGCTTGTAATTAAAGATGCAAAGCTTCTCAGTGAAGCATCCAAACCAAAGGAGAGACCGATCCACCAGTTTTAGTTTCTCTCACATGCATATTGTTTAAAACCTTAAGTTCCTTCTTTACCAAATCTGAAGACATTTCTGACTTAAACTGGATTCTTATTTTTTTAAAAAAACTATCTCACTACTCCCTGCTTGTTGTAAAGAGATGCTGACAAGGCCAGCCTGACTGCACAAGCAATCCAAGTAATGCTGATGAAGCAACACACAGCCTATACCTCTCAGACCAGGCATGATCCAAAAATAAATGCACCTGTTATAAGAGATTCTGCAACCCATCCCTTGATTTACAGAACTCAGCTGGCAGGAGTGACAAAGTGTTTCGGACTCCTGAAGATGATACAAAGCAACTGCCTTTAGACAGTACAGTCATCCCTCCACATTCGCCTAGGGCTAGGGGCACGGGACCCCTGTGAAAGTGGAAAAACCGTGAATAACTCTAGGCCCTCCCAAACCATATTTAACACACACACACACAAAAAGTATGATCACCATATTCAACCCACCATGAATTCCTTTGAGGCACCAAAGTTCCTTCACAAGGCAGAAGTGGGTGGCTGGTGGGGCTTCCTGCCACCTCCACTGCTGCCCCACACCATTTTTAATGGTGACTTACAACCTTCATTCACAGTTTCTCAGTCTCACAAGGCTTGCAGTCCCTATTAAGAATGGCATGGGGAGGCAGCAGAAGTGACAGCACCTAATCCGTGAATAATCAAATCCGTAAAAGTGAAACCCACAAACGTGGAGGGCTGACAGTATTTCTTCTTCCCATCTCCTTCTCTCTAAGTCTGAGTCAAATCCACCCCGGGATGGGTACTCTTTTGCCAAAAATGCAGTTTCCTCCGGGAACATGCCTCTGTCTCTCCACTCACTCCTCACCTACTCAAGCACAAGCCCAATCTTTTGTCTCATTTGATTCCACGCACATAGTTCAGAGAGGACCAGCCACACAACTTGGATTCCTAGAACTGAGTTTGCTTACTTTTTAAAAGACCTTTTGCTCTTGTGGTTATGAATATTGTGCCTGAAGGGGTGCAATCCTTGTCCATAGTGCCCCATGGGTGGATTTTTCATACTCTTCATGACTACTTGCTCCTTCTCCCTAATTTCTCTACCTGGTTACCCACATTTTATTTCTTACTTGCAATTATGCTATTTCTTTAGTGGGTAAGCAAAACTGCCAGCTTCAAATATCAAGCTGAAATGCAAATTAGACATTTTATGCAATAATGAATCCATTCACACAAGTTTGATGTAGTGATTGATGAATACGAGATCCAAAGTACATACACCACTAGACTAAGAAAACAGACATTCAAATAGACTTTCTAGTCCCACGAAAGAGGGAAGACAGGAAAATAATTGGTTGCCCACCTCTACAACTGTATTGCCCCTTTGCCCATCCCCACAACTCATAGAATTCTTATTTCCTTGATTTGGTTATTTTGACAAGTTTCAGGGTTCTATTGAAAGGAGGTCCTCTGCGGAAAGGAGGCACTAGTTCAATGCAACCCTGACCTGGAGATAATGGAGTTTTCCACAAGTGATCCTGGAACCGCTCCCTTCTTTCAAAAAGAATTGAATAAGTAAGGTTTTGTTTTCTTGATAATATACATATATTGTCTGCAATGCTATCCATTTGAAGTGAAATTAATCAGAGTGTTTTCAAAAAATGCTCAAGTTACTAATTATAGTTTTAATCCCAGAAGACTGGAAACACATATTAGGATTCCAGATTTTATCACAAAACTTTTTAGATTCAGGAATTATCCAATCAGTTTAGTGCTTTTAAGTACTACTTTCTTCAAAGGGAAAGAAATTAGCACTTACTTAAATCTCTCTTAACAATATGAGAAAGAAATAAAAGTACATGATTTGGGCTAGATAGTTCACCCAGTATATTTTTCCTTATAACATAGACCTGCCATCTAATCACTGAAACATTTCTTGATTTTAGAAAGAAGCATTTTTCATATACACTTTGTGAACCAGGAACTATTTATTTTAATTTCATTTTTCTTAATAAGGCCTCAGATGGCCTAGGAAGTAGTATATTTAAACTATAGATTTATAATTAAATGATAATTGGTTAGCATGCTGGTTTCTGAACTACCTTTGTTCAAATGCCTGAAAATAAGGAATACTGGATTTAGTGGGAAAACCTGAGTACTGATCAGTAGTACCTCTTTTAATTTTAGCATAGGGCTTGCAAGCCCAGCCTCCAGTTCAAAAGGGGGCCCTTTAGCTAAAAATTCTGCAGGTCCAGCCCCTGTCTCCCCTCTGCATACCTCAGCCTGATGTCTTCTGTCATTCACCTGGTTTTGACTTGCAGCAGACAAGAGAAACAGCAGTTTCAGCCACAGTTGTGAGGCTATGGACCTTGCAAGCAAGCAAGGGGCTACTTATTGTTATGAGCGGCAAATAATGTGTCACAATTGGCCTCATACTCTGAGGCCTGCTTGCCCAAATACCCTTGGAACAATATTTGTCCATAATCTGGTTTCTTGAAAAGATCAGGTTTGCTGAAACCTCTGTCCTCTCCCTACTCTTGCCTTGAGATTGCTGGTTTCTATTTAATGAATTGAGAAATATTGAAAAAAGAACAAGCATATGTTTGTTTTTCAAGTTTGCATTTACAGCCAGGATTTGGAAATTTTCTGATAGCTTGCAATGGTTATTTCTGTTCTCCAAAAGGAGAAGTGAAAGGAGAAAAATGCCAAACAATTCAAGTTCAATTATATGGTGGTCAGATTATGCTAGTCATGTACTTTTAGACCCAACTGAAAACACAGGGACAGCACTACTTAGGTCCCTGTCTAGCTTCATCCAGATCTTCCCACAAAATTACCCAGATCAAGAGTCCTGTTTTTGCTTTCCAGTTTGCACAATAGTTGCTCACCTTAGACAATCCTGTGATTACCTAAAGGGTAGCAAGATAATATCTTTTAAATATTCAGTATTTCACTGTTCTTGCTGCATCAGGATCACAGCTGCCGTCTACTCAAAATTAATGCAACCTTTTTCATCCTTTTGAATTTTCTTTTCCTCCAGAAATCCACCAAGCCACTACCATGGAATGCAGCTGAGAGATTTCATTTTATTAGAGCTTTTCAATATTTCAACCAACAACTGTGGTTAGTTTTCAGATTCCTTATTTTTAAGACTGTCTGCTTCCCTTCCCTTCTAAATTTATTAAATTACTTCTTCCCAAAGTCACGCAATGGTTAAAAAAAGAGATTAAAATCTTACCACAAAATTCACTGGGAAGCAAAGCCTTGTGCCAGCCTTGAAATGATTGCGAACTGTGTAAGGGCTCAGTCAGCCTATGCCAATCTCCCCTTCATTTCCACAAGTCTGGCGCAAGGCAGCTTCCTCATGGCTGGTGCTCTTAGGCTCTTTGTCATTTTTCTCTCATTTCAGTATCTATAAATATTCTTTATACAAGATTTCTTTTCTCTGCAACTGTAAAACTTTTTTGACAGCTTTTTCCCCTAGACAGAGCTATTCAACAACTAAGAATAAATCTATGCAATTTGGATAGAGAATTGGAACAGTTGACTATGTTAAAGCTGAGGTATTACTGCTATAAAAAAAACAAAAAACAAAAACACCATTCTATAAAACCTGAAATTTCACACTGAAGTGGGGATTGGAGAGTTTAGAAGAAGACATCTCATTTGCACTACTTAAAATGTAAAAATGTAAAGGGGAAAAATAATTACAGGTTGTTGTGTTCAACTTTATCAGCAAACGGTAGAAATTACAAAAATATATTCATTTAATACTGAAATATTTTAGAAATAGCTTTCAGTTATAAATAACTATATAGATATTGATATTCAAATTTAGATTCGATATATCAGTAAGACTAAAACCTGGAACTTTAATCACTTTCACTAAATAATATTAGCTAGGTAACCATCTTCTAAAGTAATGGCATTTCCTCTCCAGTAAATCAAAGATAATGCTTTTCCCTGCCATGAATCACCCCCTAACATTCATAACTTTGGCTTATTTTTTAAAAAAGAAATGCAAAAAAATCTACTACCTTCTCTTACCAGAGCCAAAAGGAGTCCTCTTTCCCAAGCTGACTCCACCACCACACTGTTATGGTTCAAAAACAAAGGCTGGATTTGCTGGAAGCTGTTTCTACCCAGAAGCTGCTACGCAAAAAGTCGCTGGTATTCTCCAAACTGCTGGTTGCTAAAATATTGCCAAGTGCCAGCAAGGAGGGTGGGGAGAGGAGGTTTTCCACCGTGTTAAATGTCCCAGTCTCTGAAAAGTCCTTTGAGGTGTTTTTATGCACAGCAAGCAAAAAAAAAGGGGGGGAAGTCCTCGTGAAATTTAGTACCAAAAATACATGGGCAAACACTCACATACACCATAGTTTTATGGGGAACCAACTGAATCCAAACTAATATTTCTAGTATAATGTTTTGCTCTTGAACAACTTATCTCCTACACAGATAAACCCACATTTGCTTACCCTGAATCCCGATCCAAGCTTTTGTTAAATCTAATACCAAAGATCAATACCAAACATACCTACTAGAGGCCAAATTCTTTCTTTCTCCCACGGGGGAAAAGGTGCCTCTCTTTACTATTCCCCGTGTTAACTAATCAAAATGTGCAAATATAAAAATCAATAATTTACAGAAAATTGGGATCATATCTTTAAAAAACCATTCCAATATGTGACAAAAGCAAAGGGTAAAACTAAATTTAAACCCATTTAAGTTACTCTTAAAATCAGCCAGAATTCTGAAGAAGCTGATGATGCAAAATGTCGTGTTACTTCCTATCAGAGGAAATAATATTTTATTGGCACCGTTTGTATCATGGTTAACAAGTGGACCTCACAAGCATCTCTCTCACAATGCTATTTGCTTATTGAATAAGGCTATCACCTTGCCATCCTCCACACTTGCTCCATACCACAGGCCTCACACTAGGAGCAATAATGTTGCATATATGAAGGTAGTGGAAAGGGATGGTGGTGAAAAAGGAAATAGCCAGCAGAGGCCTGTTGGAAGGACGAAGGAAACACATTCACAATGCTTTGGCAACTCTATGGTCCTATAGTCAAGGTAGCAAAGCTGGCATGATGTGTTCAGTATGGGATATGAGATATCAAGGAAGGCCCAGAAAGGTGGAGAGCAGAGGTACATTTATTATACCACCTAAGTGAGGGGAGGAAATGACATGGGATTTGGGAAGCCTGAGAGACAAAATAGTAGGAAGGCTTTTGGGGCATGTTTGCAATTGGGGAGTCTAATACATTTAATTTGCACTGGGACCTCAGCGAGAAGGGCTCTTACAAAGAGGCACTGGAGCAGGAGGAAGTGGTAGGAAGAGATTGGTAAAACATTTAACAAAGGCTTCTATTTGATAATGATGATGACGATGATGATGATGACGCAAGGCAATTCGATATGCATATGTCTCCCATCTTTTCTTTGGGGACTTAAAAGGTTTATAAAAGTTAGAACAGCTGCAGCTAAAAGCATACATTGTGCAGAAATTAAAATAACTATCAACAGAATTAAGAACAATTAAAAGCACGCCCAATTAAAAAAGAAAACAAGAAATATAGACCACTTGAGTTATAGTTCTAGCTGTTACTGCACATGTAAAAATTTATCGGAACCCACTCAGAGCCTCCACGACTTCAGAACAAAAACCTGTATGAATAATAGTAACTATATTGCATGAATATATTTATGTTTAATACCATACTGTATTAATGTAGTATATAATAATCAATATTGTATTATACAAAATATCTAATAGTGTACATAATATAATGATATAACCCACTGTTTCAACACCATCACCTAGTTTAACATGGAGATTCAAACCCAGTAAAGAGACTGGTGATACAGAACAAGCGGGCAATGGTTCTTCTAGACAATGCTAGATCTTCCTTTGCTTTTCATACAACATTATTTATTTATTTTTTACAATAGTTTACAACATCTCCCCTTCCTGCCTGACAGAAGCTCTAAAGGAGCTTACAATCACATAAAATTAACACACAAGAAACAACAGCATTTGCTCGTTTTTAAAAAGACTCATAAAATAAGAGCACAACCGGGTGGAGCGGGGGGGTGGGTTTGCCATGCTCCAGTCACTGTTCTTCCAAATCTGCCTGGAGAAGGACTCTCCCTTCCTCCCAAGCACCCAATTTTGAGATTGGAGCACCTCCTCTTGGGCACTTGGACAGACTGTGGCTTCTGCCTTTTCCCAACAATTGGAAATTACCAGTCCATCAACCAGGCTTCAGACAAACTCCCCAACTGTCCTGATTTGATTGTCTCATTTTTTTCAGCTGCTTTTCAAATGTCTCAGTTTCTCTCTCTTCGTCCCACTTTTCCCCTTTGTCCTCATCTTATTTCAACACCTACAAACTGATTTCAAACTGCAAAAGTAGTTTGCACTCCATTAACTCAGCAGGGTGGGGGAGAAAAAGAGGAGTGGGAGTTTGTACTTCCCAGGTAGGCTCAGGCAAAAGCAAACTGCTATAGCCTCTCCTAGTTTGTCTAGTTTTCCTCATTAATGAGGAACTTTTTGCCATCTTGGCCACATTCTGCTGTCACATGGCTACCTCTATCACAGTTTTCATCTGTGAAATGTTGGAGGGTATGTTTTAGATGTTCACTTAAGTTTGACTGAATAACCACACAGTTCTGTGTAAAAGACTGAGCTCTTGGGTCTGAAGTGATTTAACTGAACTACTGCAGCACACACTTTAATTGGCAACAGTGGTAGTGATGGAAAGATGGTGGTGGTTATTTGGAAACTTATTTCTAACCAGAGCTTGGAAGAGTCAGTTTTTGCTCTATAAAGCCCAGAATGATCCACTGGCCATGCTGGCTGGAGGATTATGGGAGCTGTCATCCCTAAAAGGTAACTTTGAAAAGGTTTCCGTGGCTTCCTTGTTAATGGAGACTTGCTCTAACATCACAGTGATTAGCGGGGCAGGAGAACAATCCAGTCAGTGGAGGTCCCCTCTAGATCCATGAGCACAAGGGGGTAAATACTTTGCTCTTGGCTTCTCCCCTCCAGATACAAACATGTCCCTTCTCTTCCTCTAGAACACCCTGCAAATCTTTGCCCAGCAGCTGCCCAGCTGACTTTTCCCTAGAGGCTTAAATATTCCCACAGCACTACCACCAACACTGCTTTTTAAAATGAGAAAAATGGTAGCTTGCCTTCTTCTGGGTGATTTTTTTCAAAGCCAAAACTATTCTGAAATGTCCTTTTTCCTGTACATTTTCTGCAATTCTGCAGACTATAACAGCAACATTCTTGAACTTTGCTTCATTCAAACCCACTAATTCCTGCCCAAGGAGAAAGAGAGCAAAGGAAACATAATGTGTCATGTTTTGCCTGAGTGTAATTTTAGGTGCCTCCTGTTAATGTTAAATTGGGTGGGGGGAGTCTATGAAAACGGGCAAGAGGAAGCTAGGGAAAAATCTCAATGGTTCTGGTTGGCTGGAAAAAGCTTTTCTTTTTCTGGATCCCATTCCCCAACTCTCACACACGAACAGACATATGAGGCTGGTTCAAAGGCAGAGCTGAATTCAGATATTCCAGTTTTAAAATTAAAATTCTTGGCTTTGGGGACAGCATCCACTGACTCAGGTCTGCCTTTTCCCGGCACTCACCATGAAATGTACTCACTTCCCAAGCCAATCCCCACACACCCATTAAGAGCCCACATGTGTGTCATGCCAGCCAAAATGCATACTGACTACTATAGAGTAAGCCCCATTCAGTTTCATGGGGCACAGCTCTGACTTGGATAAACATGCAAAAAAGCTGGCTGAAATTTAAGCTTTTGTGCAGCTGCTCAGGAGTCAACCACTGCTGCAAAAAGTCAGCCCTTTCACACTACACAGAGCTCTATGATTCCACTTTTGTGGCCATGGTTCTATCTGATGGAATCCTGGCACTTGCCATATAGCTAGGGGTGCTTAAAAGTCTAAGCCAGAGAGCCCTAGTACCTCACTGAACTACACATTCCAGTATTCCACAGGATGCAGCTGTGGCAATTATTGTGGACTACTAGTGCTATGAATGGGCAATGTGAAAGGGATGAGGCTCACTGGAGCAAAAATCAGTGTTCTTCTGTAACATCCTCTCTGTTGTCCTAAACCCTAATGACGCTTCCAGGGTTAACTGAAGCCATGTTAAAGCCTCAGCCCTCCTGTCCTCCCTCACTCCCTGCAATTCAAGGCCCATAGTAGCCAACCAAAGTCCTGACCCAGGATGGCAGAAAATGCCACAAGCATCTCTTCCTATCCCTGGCAGTAACACAAATACCCACACACACACACACACAGAGAGAGAGAGAGAGAGAGAGAAACCCTAAAACACAACAAGAACTAAGTAAGCAGCTAACAGTTTGTAGGCCTTAGATGACACCCCAAAACCTTCCTGAGAGTCATGCTGGCCATGTTTACTTCCAAATAAGCCAGCACAGGATCAAAGTACTAACCTATAAAAAGAGAAATATCCAGATTGCAGGTTCAAGATCACAAACTCATAGGTCAAAGTCTGCTGTCCTGCTACTCTCTGCTTTTGCAAGCAGGACCATTTCTGCACTACACTCTTATAGCGCAATTATTCCACTTTCAACATCCTATGGAATCCTGGGGTTTGCAGTTTACAGAAGGATCTTTGAGGCCCCTTCCTAAACTGCAAACCCCAGGATTCCATAGGATGTTGAAAGTGGAATAATCACGCTATAACAGGCTAGTGCGGAAATGACCCAGGTTCTGTTCAAGAGTGCTTGTGGGGCACTGGCAGCAAAAATGTTAGACAACCACTCATCCTGGATCTTGGCGAAATCATGTCCATGCAGGAGACACTGCTGGCTAAGGGGCAAGCTAAAATCAGTAAAATGCACTGGGAGCCTAACGGTTCAGACTGAGGGCACAGTGAGACCAAATGACATGTTAGGAGGGAGAAGGATGAACAGTATTCCTACGGGATGGGAGTTTAAGTGGAAAAGCAGCCACAAGAAGACACCAGTCTCAGTGAAGACAGGGACAACCCATGGCCCAAGCTCATGCTGAAGTCACAAGGAGAGGTGCTGCCCATTCCTGCTCAGACCATGAGCTGCAGGTAGGTGAAGGACCAGTAGTGGAGAAAGAGCTGTTTAATTCTTCTCCCTTCTGACATTCTTCACTTCAATATTGCACTCCTCAAACCGGTCTCTATTAGCAGAGGGAATGGTAGAGGAACTCCTTTTCTTCCTCATGTACAAAGAATATTGGTGGATAGTATGCGAATCTGAGTGTGAAACAGACAGGTAAAAAGTCAAAATCCTGCTAATTGCTGTTTTCCTACGTACGATAGCAGCTTCCAAGGCAGTGGTTCTCAACCTGTGGGTCCCCAGATGTTTGTGGACTTCAGCTCCCAGAAGCCCCAGCCACTATGGTCAATGCTCAGGGCTTCTGGGAGCTGAAGTCCAAAAACATCTGGGAACCCACAGGTTGAAAACCACTGTTCCAAGGGGAGTCTTCAAATTAAAAAAAAAAAAGAATCAGAATTAGAATCAGGAGACAAATTGTGAATCTACTGCAGGCTGCCTCTTTGGCTCTTACTTGAGAGGAAGTCCCACGGATTTCAGCACAAAATGCTTCTAAACCAAATATGCTTAGGATCATGAAGGCAGCCATGTGATCTACAAACAGAAAAAACAGATATGCAAAGCCAAGCTTCATGTCAAGTCAGCATTGTCACAGAACATCTTCTCAGATATTTTATTCTGTAAGAAGCAATCAGAAGCTAACATGACATAGTGGTGGTCTGAGCACTGAACTATGACACTGGGGACCAGGATTTGAATCCCCACTCACCCATGGAAACCTGCTGGGCAACCTTTGGTAGGTCACATTCTCTCAGCCTCAGGAGAAGGAAAAAGCAAACCTCCTCCGAACAATTCTTGCCAAGAAAACCCCATGATAGGTTTGCCTTAGGGTCACCATAAGTTGGAAACAACTTGAAGACACGCAACACCAGGAAGCAAGCATGGAGCATATCATTAGAGAGAGTGACACTGCACAGTTCCCCCCAACTCTTTTCAGTGTCACAGCTATAGGTACCAGAAGAATATACAGGCACACCCTTTCTCCCTGTGGGTCTCTCCAACTCTTTTTAAGAGTTTGTAGCCTCCTTTTCATTTTGAAAAAAAGCAATCACTAAAATAAAAGATGTTATCCTTATGCTCATGCACCAATTCTGGATAAGTCTCAAACTAATGAAAGACAGTTCAAATTCTGCGAAAAATCCAGGTTGAGAAGTCCATCTAAACTTCACCAGTGCCCTCATTCAACAAACTCAGAAAAGAGATGGGAAACTTCAGGAAGGTTTTGTTTTGGCATGATCTCAGAGATGATGATAGGACACACATCACAGCCTGAGTGACAGCTTGTTCCCTCCCTCCCCTGACATTCTGCTAAATTGAAGAACCGTTTCCTCAGGGTTAAAGCTTATAGGACACACCACAGATTTCATATAAGTCGTTTATTCCCAAAATAGAAATCCAGCTCACCTGCAAGTTTGCTGTCGTTTTGCATTTACCGACACCCATCAAAGTGAGTCAGTGTCTACCATTTTTGCACCAACTGGTGTGGAGCTTCAAACAAGCCCTTCTGCAATTCACACAGTTTTACTGTGTTTTATTGGCTCCTCACCACCAAAGTCAACAGCAGATGTGGCAATGCATTTGTTAGCAGCTAGCCTGTGCTACTTAGCTATGGATTTCTACCAACAAACAGTAATTAATAGATCAAGACATTGATTAATAATATTAATGAAGATGTCCCAAACAGATGTGTGCAAAAATACTGCTCTCAGTCAGTGCTCCAGCTTACAGCTGCAGAGATGTTATTACGATGAATTATTATTATTGGTAATTGTGATCTCCCACAAAATCTCACCAGATTTATTTGCCAATCTGTTACATTTCATAGGCTTCAGCCACAAGTCAGCTGGTAGCTCAAGTAGGCAAGGTTCCTGGCCGGAAAAACAGGGCCAAACCATGCCCTTGTACAAGTGGACACTTGCAGCCTAAGCAAAAATCTGACAGCAAGAAGCAACCAGTCTTCCATCACTGTTAGGTTCAAAAGGACTTCCTGTTCTTTGCCATTCTTATACACCCACCCTGGTCTCCTCCCAGCATGCTTGGTTTCTATATCACCTTCTAATCAAAGACACACAATGGAGAAGGCTGAGGCATGGCCGAGGCCAGTAGCCTTCTGCAGACCTTTTGTCAGGTGACCCTGGACTATTTGCAGGGACATTATTCACATCCCTCAAGACTGACATTTTGATGAAAAGGCATGTGTGTTCGCCATCACTCTATGGCAGGAGTAGGCAATCTGGAGTCCTCTTCCTGCTGTTGGACTGAAAATGCCATCAGCCCTAGCCAGCACAGCCAATAAGAGGGATAATGGCAGTTGGAGTCCAACAACGTCCAGAGAAATATAACTTGCCCATTCCTGCTCTGTGCAAGTGAGGCCCCTGAGCAGCATCCATCTGCTCATCTTCTACATCTTCTACAAGAGTAAAATGCAGCAAACACAGTTGGGCACATGCGTCAACATTTCCACTATTTCTCTTCTTTTCGACATAATGAAAGGACAGCATGGAAGGTAGAAGACACATTTGCCCTAAGTGTGTTTGCTTGTGCATGCTACAACTGACCACTTGCAAAAGGTCCCTCCTGTCTGACTGCCACAAAGTTGGCCAGCTCCCATTGCATGATGTCTTCCCTCTGAGGAAAAAAAAAGCAGAGTCCTCCAACCAGGTGCCTTGGCCCTGAAACAACTTAGTGGGGCTTTAGGAATTTCACGTTTAAAACCCACCTCAAACAGCCCACAGTTTCTACCGGTAATGTAAAGCCAAAGTAACCATAGCATGTCTTTCATGCCACAAGCATTTCACTGGCTGTACCTGTGCAACAGTCCTTTTCCCACTCAGAAGTACAATCCTGCTCTTCCCGCACTCTGCCCCAGTATGTACAGCCATATAAATCTCTTCCTACCTCTCCTCCCAGATCTTCCACTAAGGCTGGAAGAAAGTTTGCTCTTCCAAAGCAGAGTGAACTGAAGGTTTTGTTCAGCTGTTGCAACAGGCCTAAACACTCTTCTCCTTCTCTCTGAGGCAGGCAAGCTGGACTCTTTCACAGTCCTCTCTGTGGAACTTGAAGAGGACACCCCTTAAGGCAGCAGAAGGGAATAAAATAAGATGGAGCAAAAAAAAAAAACAACCAGAAGGAGAGGCTGCAAAATAGTTTTGCAGAAGACTAGTGTAAATAAGAGTTGAAAACGGGTGACTTTTAAAAAAAAAAAGTCAAAATCCCTCCCTTCCAGTCCCCACCCAGCAAAAACTACACTCTAAAAGAATGGTTTTAGACACCTTATGCAATAAAATAGCATCGATCTTGCAGATCAGGAAGAGCTGGCAGCCGCCCAGGACAGAGGACCAAAGACAAAGTTTGCCTAAAGGACAGCGCATTCCGCACCTTTGGGCAAGCCATCCACCTAGGAAGGTCTCCTCCGCCCGCGAATGGGAGCCTCGCTTTCGCTGCGACGGCTGCAGGAGAAATTCCCGGCATTTTCTGTTTCCAGTGAATCCCTCCCTTAGCCTGCGCGATCGGGTCCTTGGTCGCTTTGCGAACGATTACAAGCACACACATTTCGAGCCTGTAAGGCCATGTCCGCACTAGCCTGTTGCAGCGCTATTATTCCACTTTCAACATCCTATGGAATCCTGGGGTTTGCAGTTTAGGGAGGGCAGAGAGCTCTTGGGCCTCCCTAAACTGCCAACCCCAGAATTCCACGGGATGTTGAAAGTGGAATAACAGCGCTATAACAGTCCAGTGTGGAAATGGCCTAAAGCTCTGCCCCGTCCCTCTGCAACTTGTGGCGGGCGCAGGAATACCTCTCCTCTGCCCCCCCGCCCCCACACCCCCCTTCCCCTTCCCTCTCCCCGCGTCCATTTTAAAGAGGTCGTTCGTTTTCACTCAGTGCACAGAAACACGCGCAAACAGTTTGAAAGGAAATCTTGGCTCGGCCCCAAGGGACGGCTCTGGACTTTATCTCTTCCCTGCTTCGCGCGGCCTCTTGTGCTGCTGCGGCTGCTGCAGGGGGAAGGGGGGGTGTTGGCAAAAAGGACGGCCGGGGAGAAACGGCGGCGGGGCGTGGGGAGAGGGGCGTGAGACAGAGAACAGAGGAGACGGAGGGAAGGAAGGGATCAGCTTGCAAAAGGCGTTCCGAAGAAAAGTGCCCTCCTCAGCCCCGTTCAAACGGGATGCTTGGTTTCAGGGCTTAAGAAGACGGCCCGGGGACTGCGGGGGGCTGGGGAGAATGGTGACGTTAATCCCACTGTGGTCGAATCCTTCGGGGTAAAAGGGCTGCCCTGGAAGAGCGTGTGCGCCCAAACGCACAGCCCCACGCCCCGCGCAGCCCCCGCGCTCTCCCAAGCGCCCTGGTCGCCCGCGCTCGCCTCCTCCGCCGCGCCCGCCTTCCGTCCCGGGGCCGCTTCCAGCCCCGCTGCCGCTCCTTTGTCCCCCGCCCGTCGGCGACAGGCACGCTTGCACATTCCTCGGGGCAGGGACCTTCCGCCCCCCTTACACCAGTTTATAAAGCGCTGGGTAGAATGAAAGAAATAATGGTAATCCTAAAAAATACGAATATGAAGGTGATGATGACGACGATCAGGGTAACGTGACGGCGATGATGGGGACAATGATCTAACCCCCGTCGGCTTCCCAAATCAGGGCGCCCCGCTTCTGAAAACTGCCCTCTAAACCACTCGCCCAGCTCAGTTTCGGTCTTTGGTCGCCCTGCGGCTCGGCGCGACCATCGTCACAACCCGGGGGTCAAAATGGGGGCGAGAACCCGGGCGAGGCCGCCGCCTCCGGGGCCCGTCCTAGAAGCCACCGTTTAGGCAGAAGGAAGAACCGAGCGGAGGGAAGAGGGGGAAAGCGACGGAAAGGACAGCGGGGCTGACTTGGCCTAGCTCCCTTCCGAGAGGGCGCGGACGGGCCGAGGGAGGCTGAGGGAGTGGCGCCAAAACCTCTCCCGCGTCTCGCCACGGCTCTGGCGACTGCGGGGGGGGGAGGCCCTCTGGGACTCGACTCTCCCACCCCAAAGCATCATTCGCCGCGTTTCAAAGGAGCGCCCGACTGGCCCAGCGCTGCAGGGGAGGAGCCCCTTCCACCCGGCCCCGCAGCCCTCAACCCCTTTTACGACTATTAATGGCCTGTTATTATTATTATTATTATTATTATTATTATTAATTCGGCCCCCACCCGCCTCTAAAGGCTCTACAGGGTTCAACGGTTTCCTCCTCGCGCAGTCGCGGCCACTCGGGAGGCGGCGGCGGCGGCGGCGGCGGCGGCTCGAGCACAAAGGCGGGATTGTCCGCCGCTGCTTTGGAGGGAAAGTATTAATCAGAGAGGAAATTATTGATTTCCACGGCACGTACCATGACGGTGAAGGGAGAATTTGGCCACACATTAAATCCCCTTTTTTTCCCCCTCAGACAAAAAAAAAAGAAAGGAAGGAAGGAAAGAAAGAAAGAAAGGAAGGAAGGAAGGAAGGAAGGAAGGAAGGAAAGCAGAAAGCCAAACGCCGCCGCCGAGAGCCGAAGGACCAACGCGGTTTTCTCTCCACAAACCCTTCTTCGACTTCTTGCCTCTGCAGTTCAGCGGGAGGAGGCGGAGGCGGAGGAGGCAGGAAAGCGTGGCGCGGCGAAGGCCCAAAACGGCGGCGGCGGCGGCGGCACCAGCAGAGTCCGTCGCGGTGCGGCGCAAGCGGGGCCCAAGCGGGGCAGGCGCGACCCCCCAAAGCCCAGAGAAAAGCACCGGGCGCTGGGCGGGGAAACGGCCACCGCTGCTCTGGCCGCGCCTGGGCTCGACGATCTCCCCTCTCCCGCTTAGATCGCGTTTTACGCGAGCGGCCGCTTGACTTGGAAGGAGCTTGGCGGCCTCCAAAGACTGGAGAAATACCACCTTCTGTGCCGCCCGATTTGCAACACTTCCAACCTGGAGCGGTGCACTTTCGTGGAAGGGAGGGTGGCACAGGAAAGAGAGAGGGGAGAGAGAGGGGGCCGAGGGGGGGAGTGAAGGAGTGAAAGAGCCAGAGGAAGAGAGGGAAAGACCTGCAAGTGGAGCCGCGCTGTGAGTTGAGGGGGCTCCCGTGGGCTTTCCCCTTCTTCGGAAACCCCGCGCGCTACTTCCCTTCGCTTTGCTTGTGGGCTTCTCGCACTTTTCCACCCCTCTCGCAACCTCTGCCCCTTTTTGTCCCCCCTGCCGCCGACCCGCAGCTTCACCCTCCTCCGTGTCCGGGTTCAGGGGCGCGGGGTGGGCAGGGAGAGAAAGGAACCCCGCTCCCCTCCAAGGGCGAGGAGCAGCCGCCCTCTGAGCCCCGGAGTGGCCCGACTGTCGCCACTGCCCCTCGTCCACTTCGAAGTTTACGCGGGACTGGAAGGGGAAGGCTGGGGAAATCTGGGGCCGGGTCTCCTCAGCAGCGGATGGGGGAAGGGCCGGGGCAGCAGTGGGAAAGCGGCCCTGCGGAGACTCAACGGCGAGGGAAGCAGTCGCGCCGCAGTAAAAGGAGGAAGGGGGACATGGGATTGGACCGCCAAGGGATGCGGGGGAGCGGAGTTTCCCTGGAGCGAAGAGGAAACGAAAGCGCGCGACGGGAAGGACCAGAGACAGGGGGCTACTGCTGCTGACTCCAGAGAAGAAAGGGGATCGGTGGGGAGGGGGGTCGCAGAGGAGGAGGAAGACCCTCCCGATCCCGTCCCAGGCCTTGCTTTACAGACTCCTGGTACACGGAAGAGCAGGCACCCAAACTTCCGTGGTTTTATCTGTTGTCCCCCCCCATCAGTGGGGTGGGGCGGTGCGGTGAAGGGGGGATTTCATAATTACGTCGTCTGTCTGAAAGTTTGAGAGGAAGCAAAGCTAAGCACGGAAGAGATGGAAAAGGGGGGGCAATCCCACACACCGCCCCGAGGACGCCCGCCACGTTTTCTGCAGGCCGGGCGGCCGGCCTGCGTTTGATGCCGCCGCCGCCGCCGCCCTTGTCGGGACTGCCTTCCCAGCCCGTAGAGCAAAGGCGGAGAAGGCAACGCTTTGGCATATTCAGTCATAGCACTTGTTTTTATGGAAGATTCCCTCCCTCATTTGTCTTTCAGCCTGCCCGTAACAGGATCGGAAGCGCCTGTATCCAGATTTCTTTTAGCAACACTCGCTCTTCGAGCAAAGATAAATCACACACACACAGAGACATATACACACACGCAACACAAGGGGAGTCTCTCCCCCGGCCCCAAGGCTGCAAAGTCCTCCTCCCCCCGTCCTCTTCTTCTCTTGGCGGTCCCTTGCACACGCACACCACCAAATCATCTTCCTCCTCACGCACGCACCAGGCTCTCTGTTTGTGTTGACTGAGTGGTTTCTCGACTCGGCGGTCACGGAGCAACAACTGTGGAGACCGAGAGAAAGCCGCTCGGGCGAGAGTCTGGCGGGGTCGAGGCCTCCTTTTCGCCCGCCTGGCTCCCTGCCCGCGGCCGGAATGTGTGTGCGGTGCGCGTTTCGGGGTGGCGGTGACTGGGATCTCCGTAGGTGAAGGGCGTAGGGACTACAGAGACCCGCAGAGTGATGCGGCTGGCTGGGCCCTTCGATGTGCGGGGGCAACCCGTTCCCCCTTCCGTTCCTTTGCAAGGGCACCGAACGGGAAGCGGCCGGCTGCTCCGGCGGGCCCCTCTTCCCCGGGCCCCGCCGCCCGCCGCCCGCGCTTTCCCGCCCGCGCCGAGGAGGCGCTGGCGCCGCTCGCGGAGCGCTCGAGGCGACGCCTTTTGCGCCGCAAGGGCGGCAAACTCCGTCACGTGGAGATTATGCTAATCAGGGCAGGTGACTCATAGGTGGGGGAGGAGGAGGGCTGCCGCTTCGAGGTGCCCAGCCGGGGTTGCCTCCACGTCTCGTGGGAACAGCGCGGATGGCCGCGAGAAGCGGGAAAGCGGGTCCCCGTGAGAGGACCAAAGCGAAACGGTTTCAGCGCGATTCGGCCCGCCAGCCTTGCCTGCCTGCACGAGGGCCGCTTCCTAGGGTTGTGTGTTCACCGTGAACATAAGTTTGAGACCAGCCCTCACTGCCATGGAATACTAGGAAGGCCTGGGATTTGCAGTTTGGTGGGAGAGTTTAGATTTGGGATTTCTAGTGCACTCACTCCCCTTAGTTATAGTTCTCTAGAAATGAATTCTAAGTAGCTCCCCAAACCCGGTATTCTGGCGGCAGCGGTGCTATAACTGCCTCGTGTAGATACCAATTAAGCACGTTAATTAATCAAGGTGCTGTAAGGCCGTAGCGGACTTGACTTCCGGAGCCCTGGCCCCGGTGGCCCGGCTGGCCTGCGCGTGGGCGTCGGAGGGCGCGATTCTTCGCCCCCAGAGGAGGAGGAGGAGGATCGCCCAACTGCGAACCGAGGAGCGCGCCGCGCGGGGCCGCGTGTGTGGAAACGCAGGACTAATAAATAAAGCGAAACTTCCAGGCGTTTGGACATTTTTTCCTGTGAGCCATCTGATTTGTTACAGTCGAAGATCCGACGCGAACGCTCACACACGCCTCGTCGCCGTTTCCCTTGGCTCTTGCCTCGCAAAGCAAAACAGTTAAAGCAAGACTATAAATACTGCATGACAGACGACGTTGCTTCTTCGCCGCCTCCTTCCTCGGCTAGGGTCTTGGCCAGCGCTGAGCGAACTCAAAACGCGAGAGCGTATTTTCGCCTCCTAGGACGCCGCGAAGGGAGGCGACCCAGCCCGGCTAATCTGCGGCACAAAGGCGCGGGACCACCCGGGAGCGTGGGCCGAAGGGGCTCCGCGGCTTTAAGCCCTCGGCAAACGGGGATGCCTTTCCCCTTCAGTAACCCTGGTCGGGACTGCGAACCAAAAGGCCCTGAGAAACTAAGCCCGTTGGACTCTCCCGTTTCTTAAGCAGAAATTTACCACCACCAGCAGCTTCTTCCTCCCCCTCTTCTTCCTATTATCTTTAGGCACATATTATTATTATTATTATTATCCAGTTCCTCTCAAGGCCTCCTCAGCCTTTGAGGTGGGCGTTCAACAGCTTCCCAGAAGCAGAAGGCAGAAAATGGCGCCGCCGCTGGGGCAGAGCGAGGGACCCCCAGCGCCCGAGAGCCAGACCCTTTCCTTCCCCGCCCGCTCGCGCCAGCCTCGCGCGCTTCCTTGTGGAGGGGGGTCTCCTTAGAAGCCCCGATCCCAGGCCCCGGGTGAGCCCTCGCGCGCACACGCACAAGGACAGAGGCTTCGCTGAGGTGGGGGGAGGCGCCGAGGATCGCGCGCGGCAGAAGCCAGGCAGCCCCATCCGGCGCGCTTAGGATCGTTCTGTGCCCCCCACAGAGAACCAGCCGCTCGCCCTGCCATGCTTCTTTGCCTGCCTTGTTATAAATCTCTTGGTGGGCCATCTTAAATATTTATTTCAGAATGCGTTAATGTATTTTTTTTTTAAAGGCATGTTTGTTTTTCCCCGAGCAGGGCGATTATGGCTCAAGTCGATTCTTTTTGGTTCCCACTCCACAACCCGGTGAAGTCTCAGTCCCATCAAGGGGACCAGCTGAAATCCTGGCAGATTTGGGATTAAGCCCAAATCAAGCCCAAATCTGCCAATTTCCACGGCCAAGAAGATCCTCTCTCTGTGTGTGTGTATATAAGTGAGAGAAAGGGAGCGAGAAAAAAAAAACCCTCACGCCAAACGTTTTAGCCAATTTCCACGGACAACGACAATACGCTGGTGGCGCTGCGCGCGGCATTTGACGCGCGATCCTATCCCTGCTTACTGGGAAGTTACCTCCGCGACGGTAATGCCTCAGTTCGCCTCTTCAGGACTGTAATTTCAAAGAGCAATTTAATTGCGGTGGAGATTTAAGCAGTCGGCAGTTTGTCTCTCCTCCTCGTGGTGATCAATCGTGAGGCTGGAAAAAGTTTCGGTTTGGCTCGATCTTCACAAGTGAAAATTTAAAAACGTTTCAGAGACACCAATAATAAAGGGAAATACACATTTGTAAAAAAAAAAAAAATCCTCGAGGGGAACAAACGCAACAGGAACTCGAATACTGCTAACAGAAAGCGTTTTACAAACCGGGAAGGAAACTTTTCGGGTGGGATTGCGCAGGAGATCCTCCTGCTGCCTTTTATTCTCCTTTATGCTGCAGCCCTGACACCGGTTAGCGAAGGCCCGCTGAAGTCGGGAGGGCTTACGTCTGAGGAGACGGGTTCGCCTTATGAGCCTGAGACTCCAAAAAACGCCGACTAAGGAGTAAAAACCCTTTGGATAGCGAGACTTCCTTCTGAGTAAACACGCACAGGAGTCTTCTGTCACTTAACCAGATCAATAAAGCACAGGATTCTGCTGAAAGGAATGGCCACAAAAGGAGAGAGAGAGCGTCAACACTAAGACCGTTTCCGCACGAGACTGTTATAGCGCTATGATTCCACTTTCAACATCCTACGGAATCCTGGGGTTTGCAATTTGGGGGGCGGCCCTCCCTAAACTGCAAACCCCAGCATTCCATAGGATGTTGAAAGTGGAATCATAGCGCTATAACAGTCTCGTGCGGATGTGGGTCAAACAACGCGCAAAGGTACAACCAGCAATACAGAGATTGGTTGGTTTTCAAATGGTGACCCGAGGCCGAAAATAATGGCATGCTAGCTCTGATCGATGTTAAAATGCTATCCAAGGAAGAGACTTCATTTCGCGCAACAAAAAATTACACACACACCCCGAAGTTTTCTCCCAAATAAAAACCGCGGGTCCTTTGGCGGGAGTGCTTTTGCCTCCCAAGCAACATTCCCCCCACTTCCAAAATTAAAACCACAGACAAAACCTCCGCCGTTCCCAGCCATAAGTCTGTCGGGTTTTAATTTCTTCCTGGAGTCTCTTCACGCTCCTTCTTCAACTCTTCCCCAACTTCGCCCCGAAACACCTGACACGGCGTCGCGGGTTGTTCGGTTTTTAATACCAACGCCCTCCCTCGATCGCCTAAGAAAACACCGTCGCCAAAGACACTGATTAAAGAAAAAAGGATCGTCGGGACAATCTTTAGACTTTTATTTATTTAGGAAACCCTCTCCCTTCCAAGCCATCGAAACGCAACCCATTCCTGGGGACAAATGATGGCTTTTCTTCCCTCTCCTCTCCAAAGCGAAGGCGACCAACCTGGAACGGAATTTGTACAAAACCACGACGTTGATGTTAATGTAAATCTCAACGCACAGGCGGGTCTTTCCCGACCATTTCTGTCCTCCACCGTTGATTTTTTGCCTAGAGATCTGCTTGCAATCTGTGCCTCTCGTCTCTTCCCTTGAGCACGGGCATTTCTACATAAAACGAAATCGATCTTTTCCTGACGAAATCAACAAAACCAGACGAGTGGCGTGGCGAGGGAGGCACCCGTCTGCGCCCCTTTACCTGGGAGTAAATCCCACGGATGTCAGTGGGATTTACTTCCGAGTAAACATCCCGGGAGAGCCAGCGTAGAGGAGTGGTGCCAGCGCTGGACTACAATTCTGGGGACCAGAATTCGATTCCCCGCTTGGCCGCGGAAACCCACTGGGTGGCCTTGGGCGCGTCACACTCTCTCAGCCCCAGAAAACCCGCTGAGAGGGTCGCCTTAGAGTCACCAGTAAGTCAGAAACGACTTGAAGTGAAGGCACACAACAGCAAGTTACCGAGAGGACTTATACTGGAGAGCATCTTTTTATTTTTTTTGGAAAAGGTATTTCTGTCCCCTAAAACGCAGCAAAATGGTGTTTGGGGTTTTAGACGCTCCGTTTCCGGAATGCAAAAGTCCAGGGTCTCAGGATGAAATCAAGGCGACGGGATTTCTTCTCGGTTAGCAACCTGTTGGGAAGTTCGGTTGTTGGTGGTTTTTTCCCCGTTCCGTTATTGGCGTTTCCAAAAAGAAAAAAAAAGGCTATTAAAAACACACAGAATGCACAACAGAAAATAATAAGTAAGACGCCAAGAAGGATTTTGTCGCTGGAATAGCAAAGAAGAGAGATATACAGGGAGTCGAAAAGAAAACGAAAAAGGAAAGGAAAGAAAGTGGAAAAGAAAAAATGGGAAAGAATGGAAGAGGCCATGGCTAGAAAGGAAATTTTGAAACGGATGATGCTTGGGGAAAAAGAGGGAAGACACTTATCCAGACGACCCTATTATTTTCCTGATTCCTTTTTTAATCGATCGGCTTTAAATGGCAAAAAAAGCATCCCTACCTATCACCTATCGGCACATTGCTTTTAAAACAAGGAAAACAGCATCCTGTACGTGTTTTCTCTAGCGCAGGGTTTTCAAATCGACCCATTTGTCTGCTCGGGTGTGAAGACTGAGGCCGGACGCCGTCCGCCGCCGCAGCCCCGCAGAGGAGCCGAGGCTCAGGAAAGCAGCAGAGCTCCCCGCTCTTACAAGCCCACCGAGCCCAGCTACCAGCCCCCAGCGCCTTCTGCCTATTGCTCAGACAGGGCAAGTAAACACGGCGTGATAGCCCCGGAGGTTTGGAGGCCGAGAGGACGGGCCCAGCTGGGTCACTCGGCAGCGCGTTTTAGTCACGGGGGCCATTTCCGCACTAGCCAGCTATAGTGCTATTATTCCACTTTCAACATCCTACGGAATCCTGAGGTTTGCAGTTTAGGGAGGGATCTCAAAGGCCCCTCCCTAAACGGGAAGCCCTAGGATTCCATAGGACGTTGAAAATGGAATAATAGCACTATAGCTGGCTAGTGAAGAAATGCTCTGGTCTCTCTCTCTCTCTCTCCCTCTCCTTCCCTCCCCTCCTCCCCTCCTGACCATCGACGTGCCCCCTCCCCACGGTCCAAGCTGGCCCCTGCCCCCGCTCCGCAGATGCAGAATGCCACTCGATGGTTCCAAAACGCACACAGCTCACCCGTCCTTTTTTTTGAAAAGCAGCTTTGCGCAGCGCCAAAAGGGCCGCTCCTTGGGAAGGGGACATCAGGCCAGGCTAGGCTTGTCCCCGTTCCCAGGAGGAGGCGGCCTATTGAAAGCCTGACTTCGGTCTGGGAAAAGCGAGAGCCAGGAGCCCCTCGTTTGCAAGCTTGGGAAGTGCGGTTATAAGGGCACAGATGTCAAAATTGCGAGATTTCCCCCACCACCACCTCAATAAGAATTTTGCACCTACAAATGAAATTTTCCTTCAGTCCTCAAATCTCTTGCATTGCAGTAACTTTGAATTTCAGCCCAGCCTTTAAACGTATACTTTAGACGTCCAAAGAAAAGGAACAGGCAAAGTGTCCAAACAAATGCAAACACACAGCACATAAATATAAGAGTTCAAGGTGAGAATGATTTTTAGTCTCTGGCTCTTTGCAAAGCTAGGAATTTGGAGACTGAAGGAAAATTTCATTGAGGTGGAAGGCAGAATTCTAATTTGGCAGGAGAAAGTCCTCATTTTGCCTCCCTCCATAGATTACCTAGTGGGTGCTGGTAATGAGCTGTAACAAGTTGGGGGCTTAAGAACTGTGAGCCAAACTACAGAGCACTTGTGGGGCCAGGATAAGGGGGAAAGGAAATCTGAGAATTGCATAGACCATGGGAACATTTTGGTTTTTTTAGGAATAAATGCATACAGACACACATGCACACACAAACTCACACACACCTGGCTAAAGCATCTATCAATCACATCCATGTTCTTCTTCCAGTGAGGTCAGGGCCATGTCCATTTTATCTTCACAACAGCCCTGTAAGGTATGTCACCTGAGACCAGGCCCATTCTACAAGACAATAAGGCATTTTTCTGTTTTCAGATATCTGATGTGAAGGCTGCTGGTGGATTTTGAAGTATCAGCCTGCAGTTAGTTCTGCTATCCGTAAAATTTGTTCTTGGCGTCTTGGCAAAGCATTGCTTTACATTTATGTATAAATTATTTATTTATTTATTTTTAAACTCTTGCATGTTTTATTTTTAAGATGCCGGAGGCCTCACTGGTTGGGGAATTCTGGGAATTACAGTCCAAAAGAGTAATTTCCCCAAGCTCTGCTTCTTGATCAGAGTTAATGGACAGCAGCAGCATTGTATTCATTGGCCCAGCATTTCATTGGTCCAGTCTGCAAGGATGCTGGGTTTTTGGTTGTGAGCCTGATGGCTAAGGAAGCTATTATTACTTAGTATAAAATCTCCATATGTCCAATTCCACTTGGATTTTTTCCTGCACAGTCCCTTTAACATTAATGGGAGCTGTGCAAGAGTACTATGTTTCATTGCCCATTTATTTAGAATGCCCTCTTTGCACTGGCAATTCAGGAGTAAACAAGGAACTAGGACTGGAACAGCATTCAAGGGGTTAGAAATGGGCTGTAGCCTACAAATATTTTTTTTTCCCATCCACACCAGGAGTGGGCACTTTTGGCATTTCAGAAATGTTGGTCTACAGCTCATGTAATCCCTTACTATTGGTCATACTGCCTGTGGCTTCTGGGAGCCGCAGTTCAAAATGGGGAGCTGTCTCCCTCCTTGATTTACAATATCAGTGAACTCTTACATAGTAAGTTTACTAGGATTCATTCCCAAATAAGTGAGTACAGGATTCTATTACAAACCTCCAACTGAGAAAGGATGCCAAGATAAGATAAGATAAGATAAGATAAGATAAGATAAGATAAGATAAGATAAGATAAGATAAGATAAGATAAGATAAGATAAGATAAGATAGGGTCACCACCTTTCTGGCCTAAAAGAGCAGGTCTTTCAAATCAGAATGCTTTCAGAAAAATCTAGAGGTGAAGCTTTCCCCAGGATAGAAAAGTAATGTTTCAAAGAGAAGCTCACCTATTTAATTACTACGTGTCAATAACTTTTAAAGACCCAGTGAGGGGGATGGATGGGCAGCAGAACAGGGAAAAGAAGATCCGAATATGGCATGAAAATTCCCAAGAGGTGTAATTAGCTAAGAGATTACTTGCTCTAGGCACAAACTAGGTAGCCATGCCGCACAGCTGTCCAAACACTACCCTACAGTATAGAGTCAGCTATTAAAATAATAACAAAAGTATGCATTTTATTCTTTTCAATGTATTTTTAGGCTACAGCCCATTTCCAGTTAATCACTGAGTGTATTTCCAATATTGTAAACGAAAAGCCTGATACCAGCATTGTTGTTGTTATTTGCTTTCAGGCTGTTTCTGACTTATGGAGACTCCAAGGTGAACCCATTACAGGGTCTTCTTGGCAAGATGTGTTCAGAGGTGGTTTGCCTTTGCCTTCCTCTGAGGTCCAGGCATTATGAGGTGAGGCCAAGCAAAGCAGGACTGGTGCCACTTCTCAATGGCCCTGAGTCTTCAGCCTGAGCCAATGCAGCACACTTACTGGCTGGGTATACTATTGGTGGGCACAAGGAAGAGAAGGGCCATGCAGCACTGGACTGGACTGGAGTGACAAGAACTTTGAAAATAGCAAGTTTAACAATTAAATACTTGTATCTTTTAATATCTACAAGGAAGCAACTGATACATTGGTAGAGATTCCTGAAACTCTCTACCAATGAGAACTGAGAATCTATTTTAAGACTGGATGTATTCAGTTTTCAAGGGAGACCCTTTCCTCAAAGAACATGGTCACTAGCAGCTCCATATGGTACATGCTGTTCCTTCCCATTTACAGTGTTGCCTATTGATGAGGCCAGGAATTGAATTTCCCAACTCCATTGCAACCCACCCAACAATACACTATTCACACAAACCTTACAGGTGTTGCCATTCTCTGTCTTCTGGGGAGACGGCTCAACCTCAAGGAGTTTCAACCAAATCATGGGGCCTCCTTCCCCCTTGATCTGCCTTTCCTACCTTTATAGGAAAATTGAGCGGCACCAGCAGCAGCCTTATCATTTGCCTTCCTCACACAGTAATTAGGCTGCCAACTTTTCAGCTGGTCTGCTGCTCTGTGTCTTTAGCAATAAGGAATTAGCAGTGAAAACATTTGCCTTCATGATGTTAAAAGCTTTGCTTTTTATCTCTGCAGATCAAGAAGCTGTGAAAGGGTAATAGGCACCACCCTAGCCTACCCACCCACCCTGTCAGGACTGGTGATAAACATGCACCTGAAATTGTTCCTCTCAGCCATTTCTTCATTTTTAAAACTACAGTTAAAATTATTTTCTTTGTCCACAGCATCCGGCCTTTCAGTACTGGGACAAATGGGTTTGGACTGCTGTGTCTCCTTCTCACTCCAGATGAAAGGAGCAGCAGGGCTTTTTCGGCTGTGGTCAGTGGCAAAGCATGGAGTGCGTGGAGGGGGGGCGGTGCTATGGCATGAAGGGCATGGTCACTGTGTGTGGAAGCATGGCTGCGGTGCATGGGGGCATGGCCAGGGCACGCAGAGGCATAGCTATGGGCCAGGACACCCCAAAATCATTACGAACTGCCTCTCATCCCCCCCCATCCCTATGCAACTGGCTGTGGCACTCACATGCTGAACTCCCCAGCAATGTAAATGTCTCTGGCTGGTTTGTCAGCACATGAAAGAGAACTTGCAAATGTTGTTTTTGTTTTTCAGCCACTCAGATAATATCCCAGCTATGATGTCAGCATGCTGTCATAATAAATAATATTTCCAACACTGTTTTTTTGTACCAAAACAACTACCTCTTGGTTCATAATTGGCGTTGTTAGGTGAAACTGGCTCAGATCAGGAGCCCTGTGGATCACACCCTGGTTTTCTGCACCACCAGGTCAGAGGGAGACAGTAGGCACTTCTTGGTGAGACGTTTGCAATGCAGGCCATAATTCTCCTGGCATGAGAAATCAAGTACAAGCAGGGGACAGTTGGTTGCTAAAGGCTGAAAAGGAAAGGAGATTCCACCTGAACCTCAGGAAGAACTTCCTGACGGTCAGGGCTGTCCAGCAGTGGAATCTGCTGCCTCGGAGTGTGGTGGAATCTCCTTCCTTGGAGGTTTTTAAGCAGAGGCTGGATGGCCATCTGCCAGGAGTGCTCTGAGGGTGTTCCTGCATGGCAGGGGGTTGGACTGGATGGCCCCTGTGGTCTCTTCCAACTCTACATTTCTATGATTCTATGATTCTATCTCTGAGCTGTTGTCTTTCTTCACATTTGGAAATTTGCAACAAAGGGAAGCCATAAACATCACTTTCTATGCTGCCCTGTTCTGTGCTACTGTGAGAAATCTTGTAATGGTCACTTCTAGTATCCCTGTATAAACTTCCACCTAGGGAAACTTAGCACCATTCTGAGTGCTTGCTAAGTGAAGTAAATGAATATGGAAGTTCAGCCTGGATTTTCATCAAATGATAGTAACAAGATTTTAAAAACTCAGCAGAAACCATCCAAAGGTTAGGGACACACCAAACACTTGTCTTTAAAATGCCAGTTTGCTACACTGTTGGGTTAACAGAGATGTAACTAGTGCACAAGGGGAGTTTACATGAAGACTTGCTGATCCTCAAGGAGTGACACTGTCTTCTTGAGCTGAGGAGTTCTCCACATTTTGTTGTTGTGTGCCTTCAAGTCATTTCTGACTTATGGCAACCCAAAGACAAACCTATGATGGGGGCTGAGAATGTGTGACGCACCCTAGGATATACTCTTTCTGTATGTGGAAACCTTTTCCTATCAATGCTCATCAGGGACATTCAGGCAAGAAAGATTTGGTGCACAATTATGGCTGTGGGGAGCCCCCCAGGAACCACATGCTTCCAACGTATGGGAGGGCTATTTGTGTATCCCTCTACACTGAATGCTTATGGCAAACACTGGCTGTGTTTCAGCTATATGCCTAAAAATATAATGTGAGACCGGTCTAGTAAAGCTTGCTGAAAAGTTAGGCATTCTATTAGTGATATTAAGAAGTTGTAGGAAATGAAAGGGTCTAAATACCCTAAATATTTTGTCTGATCTTGGAAGCTAAGCAGGGTTAGCTTTGGTTAATACTTGGATGGTAGACTGCCCATGAATACCACATGCTATAGGCTATATTTCAGAGAAAGGAATTGGCAAAACCACCTCTGAGTATTCCTTGCCTAAGAAAACCTTATGAAATGCATGGGGTTGCCATAAGTCAACAGGCAACTTAGACAGGAGCATTTTTTCACTGAATTAGAATTTTTCCCAGATTCAGTTTAGTTTTGTAGTACTGTTGTGCGTGAATGAAGTGGTTGAAACAGATTTTAGATAGCACCATTCACACTGCAGAGGAGGAGACTGTTGCAAATCTTTCCCCCAATGTAGTCATTTTTTTATACACACACACACACAGACACACACATATATTAAGAAAAACAACAGGAGGGGGGCTTTCAGAAAGACTCCACTAACTGTCAAAACTCCAGACTGAAACAATGCCATCCAGAATTTTACTACCACATCTGTCCCTGGTCAGCCAATGGCAGTCATTGTGAAAATGTAACAGTTTAAAATGGCTCCCACGATGTCAGGCACTCTGCAGTATGAACCAGGAATCTTGTGGACTACATCTGGGACCTCAACAGTGTTGGGAATTAGAGTTCCCCACAGTGTTCATTAAAAAGTCCCATTGTAGTTAATTGCATCTGCACATTCCATGACCAGGTTCGATAGTTACTCCCATTTAACTTTTCAGTAGTAAGAAATGGATTAGGATTAGCAGCAACCATCTTCATTTAATCTTCTATTGTTTAAGCAGGCAGTCCCCACAGTCACGTGGTCATCAGACAAAGGATGCACACAAAAAATGGAGTCTGGCCCATAACCCCCCAAAATGCTGGGAGTTAGAGTTTCCCAGGGTGTTAGCCCTATTGGGAAATTCTATGGAAGCTAAAACTGTAAGGATTCAGCTCCCCCTTAGCAGAATGGCAGAAAAAGCATGCCCAAATTTCTGTGTGGCTTTTCTGATCTGAAACTGACTAAGAAGACAAAACAAACACAGGCAGTTTCAGGTTACAAACTTTAAAAAGTTTACTAATGGCTTCTACATTTACATATGCATTGGGGAACCTACATCCTAACTAGCTAATGAATAGTAGTAGCTTTGTTCTTAACTCACCATCTTCTGGTGGAGATGTGAAGCATGGTCAGAGAGGAGAAAGAGGAAGCAAAAATGGAAGAGAAGAGAGAGATTTGAGAAGAGAGAAGGGGTCTCTTTCTTTTATAAGACTGATGACCCAAGCAACAATCCTGGATCCCTCTACAGGGAACAATACAATGGGTTGCTAATGTACTTAACACACTGTTATGCATATCCCCTGACTAACAAGACACCCAGAGGGATATCCCATTTAACAACAGGCCATCACATAGGCCAACTGTAACACATGCAAATTGCTTCCTCCCACCCAGAGACTACACAAGTATGTATACTCTGCCTCACTTCCATGCCACCAGATCTTCTGAAGATGCCAGCCACAGATGCAGGTGAAACATCAGGAGAAAATACTAATAGAACACAGCCTCAAAGCCCGGAAAACTCACAACAACCTAATCTTGGATCACCTGAACACAAAAGGTATTTAGGATCGTGCAATTAAATGACACAAAGTCAAATGGTAGAGCTTTGGCATGCAAAAGAAAAAGGATGCCCTTTGCTAACTATGCCCACTTGCTCTAAGAACAAGATGACAGGGGAGAGAGAATACTGGAATTCTTGCAACAAATGGGTGCTTTATGAGATCTGTGGTCTTCAGCATAGAATATGCTCACATCTTCCACATTAGACAAACTTGAGCACATCACTAATAGTGAATGATGTTTCCACCTCTATGCCAGTAGGTTTCCTATATGAGATAGTTCTTGCTTATTTAGAATAAAGTCTGTTTCATTGTAACTTGTTTTCAGTTACTGTAATAGCCAGGGGAAGTTCCAGGACAAGATTTGGCAATGGAGTTCCATAGGTGTTCATGACTTATTTTCACATAATGGTAATGCTGGCACTAAAGCTTAGAAACATTGCTATTCTGGACTACAACTCTCAGACTCCTTCACCATGGGCATAAAAGGCTGATAGAGCCTTCCTTCCTTCACTTCATTCACAATAGTATATATTCTGAGATATCTCTTTCCTTCTGCTACTTTGTCCTATTTTATTCAAAAGAGGAGTAGACAATATAAGGCTCTCCAGATGTTTTTGGACTACAACTCCCCTTGTCTTTCATCATTAGCTATACTAGCTAGGGATAATGGGAGCTGTAGTCCTACAACAGCTAGAGGACTTGTTGTGTGCCTTCAAGTTATTTCCGACTTATGGTGACCCTAAGGTGACCCTAACATTAGATTTTCTAGGGATGAGAGTGTGTGATGAGCCCAAGGTCACCCAATGGGTTTCCATGGCTGAGCAGGGAATCACACCCTGGTCTCCAGGGCCATAATCCAATGCACAAACCACTATACCACCTCCAATCAAAACTTTAAAAATACATTTTCCATATATAAAATATACACCAACCTCTTATTCATTCCAATTATCTTTTCCGTCACATGGTGATTTGAGGTTAATTAGAGTTCATTTACAGCTACTTACTGAGCTTCCTCAATTATGCCATTTTAAATCCACCTCCTGAAGTGTTTTGTGGATATTATATTGCATTAAATTTTCACTCAGGACTCTCTATGATATATGACACTGTGCACAAACCCAAGTATCCCAGTCTCACACGAGCATTACTATAATTAAATTGGCTAGATAGACCTACCAGATAGAGCCGGGGGGGGAGTGTTTAATAACACACGAACCAGGCAAGCTATTGAGAAATTCAAAACAGTGTCGCAATTCCTGGAATTTGCTGGAGCTGCCTGTGCAGGCTGTGTTCATGTGTATCCCTTAGTTCATTTTTAATTTCACATTGGCATTTCTGGACCAGAAGCTCTTCTATATCAATTTCATAATTAAAAATTGCAGTCAGGTAACCAGGCATTTGGCCAAATAGAATTTCACAAATATCGTTTGTTTCCTTGGAAAGAAAATGTGTGGGTTTGTACATAATTTTGTGAGCAGACATCTATTTTTATGCTACTGATCTGAAGTGATGCACAACAGATTCCAAATGTGTGATAAATTCTTCATGTGTAATAAGTTTAACTCTATATTCTGCCTCTTCCCTGAATGGACAGGAAAATCCAGCCACATCATCATTTTCTGCTTTTGGGGAAGATTTGGAATTGGAAGTCAATATTAAAGGAACTGAACTGGAGAGACACTTTGGGATAAAATCTGATGGACATCTTTGTGGTCCAAGCAAGAGTGTGGGACATAAGCTGTTTTCTTTTGCATGAACAGAAAGGCATCTTTGCAGCCTGTCTATGACTATTTGAATGCAAGACTAGGCTCCTGTAACAGGCCTAGCATGTCTGCCCATGATGGCTGTTCAGAGCCACACTAACCTTGTAATTGGTTCATTAATATCCTGAGGTAAATATCATTTGCAGGGCAGCAGGGTCTGACCTGAGCCAGGGCTCTAGTAATGTGGCAGCTAAGCCACAAATGAGGAAGTCCCTGGTTCTTCAGTTCCCTCTGTCATGAAGTGACAGGGTGGCCTTGGAGAGGCTACAAAAGTCATCTTATCAGGCAGAATATACTGGGCGGTGGCAGCAAGATATTGGGAGGAGACACTTGTCAGCTGTTCTGGTCTAGTAATAGAGATCCCTCTCAAAAAGGTGAGCTTAGGAATGGATGCACACAATACACAAGTCTGAGGGAGTTTAATCCCAGATGTTTGGAACCAGAGAATATGAGCCACTCAGTCTCAGGAATCCACATTGAAATATAGGGCCTTTCCACACTAGACTGTTATAGCGCTATTATTCTGCTTTCAACATCCTATGGAATCCTGGGGTTTGCAGTTTAGGGAGGGGCCTCAAAGGCCTCTCCCTAAACTGCAAACCCTAGGATTCCATAGGATGTTGAAAGCGGAATAATATCACTATAACAATCTAGTGCAGAAATGGCCATAGAGAAGTTCAAGAGCTCCCTGTCAAGTGGAACCTCACTGATGGGTCAGGAGTACCCAAAATGGCACAGAATCTGGCCAAGAGGGTCTGCCTGTTGCCGTGAGAGGTTCCCAGAAACTGAAGGGAGATAAATTGGCCTTTGTCCCTCCCTCCCACTCAATAATAATCCTGGAAAGGAATGGGAAGGAAAGGCAAGGCTGGTTTCCTTATTTTCTTGTTTGAATATTAAAGAACCTCTGTCCCCTGGCAGAACAGCACCCCATCAAGTATCCTACAGTCTTCAGGTGTGGTGGGGGACATTTTCCAACCACTAGTGTGTTCAATAAGGATTTGGTTGCTTGTCCAGTTGGCTCGTGAGCAAGAAATGGGCAAAGAGAAGTCATCTTGTTATTTGTCTCAAGCAAGTCCTAGTTATCATTATTTTTCAGCCACACCCATTGATTTACAGAGCTTGGGAACATAAACTGGCAGACTGCGGCTTCTAGAATCTTCCATCTAGCAGGGCCACTGTGGGTTTCAGTGAGTGATGCTTCAGAAGTCTATTGTCCCAAGGTCTGTACATTTACAATGCGGGGGGGGGGGAGATGGTGGCATTGGACTATCTTATAGCCTTTCTTTTTCTAGATTGGACTTTCAGGCTGTGGCACATGCACACCTTTGCCTAAAACACTTCCTCCTGTAGGGTTGGGATTATTGGTTCTTGTTCTCACAGCCACCTTTATCATAAAGCCCCTTGTAAGTATGATTTTCCCAAAGCTAAACAAAGCAAGATATTTTGATTTCTACTCATCACATCATTTCTCTATGCCAGTCATTTTAATAATGACTGACCAAATTGAGGTTTCTCATATTTCTTCTACACTTCCTCTCTTTCAAAGCTTGGAAGGGTTGTTTTTTGGAGTACAACTCCCAGAATCTCTCTGGTGCCCGTATACAAAATCCTTCCAGTGACTAACAGAACTGGACTTTCAGAGAATGTGACAGTCTTACTCATCTGCAAGGCAACTCCCAGGATTCTGTACTGGCCAAGCTTCCTGTGCCTTGTGATTGGATTCTGCTGCTGCTGCTTTTCACTCATGCAGGAAAGGGCCGTCTTCTTCTACTCTTATTTAGTCTTGTGAATTTCATCCCACGTCCTTGGGTGACAAGAGGAGTCTCAAGACATGGTAAAGGCATGGGGTGGGGCTCAGTGAAATGACTCAGTTCATGGCATTCTTTCACAGCCACGTCCCAACTGAATATTATATCTGGGACTGGGAATGAATTTCCTAACAAGTCATGTCAGTTCATGGCACCAGGTTTCTTCTCCCACCCCTCCACTTTCCCTGTAATGCATGTGACATAGTTCACTTCCAAGAGGTGACACAAGCCATTTACTAATAAGCTTGCTACCCTCTGCTGACCACTGGAGTAGCTGAGCCAAGCGTCCTTATGCACTATACAGTTACAGCCCTATTATTCCACTTTAACTGTTATGGTTCCTTCATTTGGAATCCTGAGACTGGTAGTTTAGGGAGGGGCATTTAAAATTCTCAGTCAGAGAACTCCTCTAGTGTCTCACCGTACTATAAATCCCAGGATTCCCCAGGATGGACCCATTACAATTGAAGGGGAATCACAGAGTTATAATTAAAAAAATGTGAAAGAGCCCCTGGATTTTCAGGGTTGAAGGAGGAAGTCTTTTTGAGTAACAGGGAGAATGACTTCATCTGCTGCTTTAGATGTGGGGATAAGCCAGGGCACACACACACACACACATACACACACATGTACAACTATCCCTTAATTTTCCAGGGCCCCCTCAGCTTCCTGGGGAGAGGATACAAAGTCCCTCCCCCAAGCAATAAGATTTTATAAGAGATGCCCCAATGATAATATTTTGCACAGTGGGCACCTGGAAATTTGAGAGGGCTACCTGTAGGGATTGTCAGGATGAGTCTCTGGACTTCAGGATTTAGCACTCTACTGCTGCTTGTGATCCTCACCTTCTAGATAGCCTCAGTTGGTGAGAGATGATGGAGGGCACCACTGAGGCAAATGAGCAGGGCTCAATTGCTGGTTTGGGTCTCTTCTATCATGGTGAGTCCACAATGCCACCACCTCTCATAGACTTCTGGCTCAAAATGTGACCAGGATCTAAAACTGAAAAAGAAGGGAAGGCGGACCAACATTTTCGTGAGAGGGTGTATATGCCGTGTGGAACAGAAATGCTGCTCAGTAACTTGCTGCCACATGTACTTGGGCACATGATTTCAAACCATTTGCCCGCAATCCTAAGTGACATTCTGCTTCTAAATGCTTATTTGCTAGAGCAGAAAGCCTTAAGATCATATTTTAATGCATAAATAATACAATTTCCATCCCTAAACCAGTAATATGATAACAGGTTTTTTTAAAAAAGGATAATAATCCACTGGAGTCTTTCCTTTCCCCTCTCTTTCTTTTTGTCTCTTTAAGCACAGTGGAGGAGGCTTACTACTCAGCAACCACAAAGTTAGAAGTTATTAAATATTTTGAAAGTTAACTTTATGATTGTATGAGGAATCTCATGATTTACAGCTTGGAGGAACTCTTAAAAGGATGAAATCTGAATCACAAAAAGGTTAGCACATCAAAGAGTTCCTTGAAATTGTTTCTCTGGGCCAAGAAGAAGATGGTAAGATCTTTATTCCAGCCATGTCTTTGGCTTTTGTTGGGGTCATAAGTTTCAGTCATTCACTGAAATTATTTTGCATCTCCCATAATCTAAAATCAATATGGCAAGCAAAATGAAATAAAATAAATCCATTACAACCAGACCAGAGGGAATTTCATTCAGCTGTCGCTTCTCAGTGCAAATGTGGCATCTAACATCTGCAGCTCTAATGGATCAGTTTGCACAAGTCAACAGCATCTCCCAGACTCCTACCCTCACCCCCTACTTCCACTCATGCTTCTGCAGTCATTCAGTTGTGGAAATGGAATGGTGAACTCAGTGGGACCTCTGAATGACTCTGGGGAAGGACTCTACTTTTAGTATCAGTTCCCCAAGCGGAAAATTGCAACCTTAATTAACAGTTGTGAAGATGAACTTAACACAATTTGCCTCCAAAAATGTTAATACTACAGACTTGTGCTGTGAGATCTCCAGGATAAGAAAATCTGCAGTTTCCACCATAACAAGGAGAATTCTGTGTTAAAAATGGTCTATAAAAGAAACTATAACCATATGTGCATACTTTTGCTTATTTAGTTGCTTTTGCATAAGAGGAAGGGCAAAAAGTTGTGTAAGGTCACATTTTGGATCATGCTTAGCTTGCCCTACTCTGGCAGTTGAGGTTTCACTAGGCAATTAATCATGTACTTTTGAATCGACACAACCATACATTTCAAAATTTTAAAAGGACACCAACACTCCCATAATGTCACCAACTGTGCTTAATGCCTTTTTGGAGGCTGTATCAGTGTAGGCATGCCTCCATTAACAAACCTCTGAAAACAAAATCTATGCTTATAAAGTCTTTTAACACTCACCCTGCTGGGTAAGAATGGGATTCTTCTGCAGCCAATGGTATTGCACCTACTTGTGTCTACCACCAACAGGCAAAGTAAACAGCAGCTACCTTCAAAATCCATTACTGAGCATATGTGAACGGTAAAATAGAGAGGGAAAAAAAGGAAAGAGTAGATAAGCCTACCTCACCAACTGTCCCCACTATGTAAAAGACACATGTTTGTTGTTTTTGTGTACTTTCAAGTTGTTTCTGACTTACAGTGACCCTAAGGTGAACCTATCATGAGGTTTTCTGGGCTGAGAGCGCGTGACATGCCCAAGCTCCCCCAGTGGGTTTCCATGGCTGAGCGGCAAATCGAACCTGGGGGAATCCAGGGCCATAGTCCAACACTCAAACCACTACACCAGAGCTTTCCAAACTTTTCACATTGTGACACACTTTTTAGACATGCATCATTTCACGACACAGTAATTTTACAAGCAAATCAGAGGTTAAACTAACCCCTTATAAGAGATACAGACACATATATAAATTGTAAGAACAAAATGTATGGGGCCACAACATATCTCATATATTTTTAAAAATGGATGATTTATAAATATTAACATACATTTCCAAGATTGTAGGTGACACACCTACACAATTCAGGTAATATACTAACGTGTTGCGGCACACCGTTTGGAAAGCCCTGCACTATACCATGTGGAGCCCAAGAAGCATAAAGAAGCATAGATAGCTACATTTGTCCACCAAAATGGAAATCATAGGAGAAGTAGAAGCTGGTGAAAGGAAAAAATCAACCCTGATGCATTATGGAAGAAGTCTTTACGTGGTCTCTAGAAAGTTAAAAAAAATTGTTTACTTAATCAAGGTAAACCTGGGTGTTTCATTTTATATGTGCACGCTCTTAATTTTGAATATAAGGTTTGCTGAAACTTACTGAACTGCTCTTCTTTTTTGTGGTGTAGGATTCATCCCTATTCTTTCTGCTTCAAGCGCCACATTTTCTGTTAAAGAAGTAGCATGGGAGATTACATCCACTGGTATACCTGCACAACCCTGGAATAAACATGAGCATGCATACAGCACTTTAAAATACATTCTTAATATTTTTACATCATTTCACAGCATCAAGGTTTGCTCAACATGTTTTGTTGCTTGGGCCAAAAAATGAGATTTCCTCCCACTCAATTCCATGTAGAAAGATGTAAACTGGATTAGCAGTTGGTTCTTTGTTCGACACTGGAGATGGGAAAGTGTTTTCCACTTCACATGAAGGCAGCAACTTGGGCCATTTTCACACTAGACTGTTACAGCACTATTATTCCACTCTCAATATCCTGTGGAATTCTGGGGTTTGTAGTTTACTGAGGCCAAAGAGCTCTCTGGCTGAGGATTCTAAATGCCCCTCCCTAAACTGCAAACCCCAGGATTCCCCAGGATGTTGGAAGTGGAATAAGAACATTATTACAGGCTAGTGCAGAAATAGCCTTAGTGGGAAAGAGAACAAAGAAAGCCGCATAGTGCACAGCTCTTTCCTCTAACTCTTTGCTGTGCCTTCCCCAGCAGCTAAGGTAGCAGCTCCACTTTGCCTGATGGCCCTGAAAATGCTGGGTGCTGTTAGACACTGTGATTTAGTGTTATAAATGCATTTGCTGGCATGGGGGAGGGGGTGCTGCCAGTTTGCTTCAAGAGGGTGATATGCAACTAAATCTCCAGAATGTCACTTACTACAGGGAGACTTTTCTGGTGGATGTCAGTCTGAGTAGGACCCAGGCAACCCAGTTACCTTTGAAAAGACTCTCTGGTTACCAAACTCTCTGTTTTGAGCATTACAGAGGACTGTGGGGGAAGAGGCCCAGAGGCCAAGAAGAACAGGCTGTGCAGCCGCTCTACTTTCATCAAGAACAGCCATGTACTCTTAACGGCTCTCCTCTGCCTCCTTGGCATCGGATAAGCTCTTTAGGAAAGCATCCTGGGCCAGTTTCCAGGGCTTCCATGTTACTCTGCTGTGGCAACCAGTGTGTTACCACAAGCCTCACACCCTGGGGGAAGAGGCAATCCTCAGCTTTCCCCTATGAGAGAACAAATGGACATTCTGCTCCTCTCCTTTGGAAGGAAGGCTAAAAGAACCCATGCATCAGCCTTCCAACTCTTTATCAGCCCCCAATAATAGAAAATTCAGAAACATTTGTCCAAACAAGATGCTGGTGGGGAGGGCAGGATGCCAGCTAGGCATGGTTGCACTTGTGTGACAGAGGAAAGAAGGGGAAGGTGAAAGTGGTGCTAGGAGTCTAATGAGGCAGGATGCTTACAGGCCTGGGCCCAGAGGGAATCATATGGCTAAACACTGGAGTTAGGACAATGAGGATTAATAGATGCAGAGGTCTGTGGGCAATCCAAAGAGGAAAGTCAAAGGACACAGTGTGAACAGGAAGACCTGGTTCACTTCATTATTTTACAATCCAGATAGGGCCTTTCTAAGGAAGGGAGCAGGGGGAAATGGCGCTGGACCTCACACATGAAGGGGACCACATCAACACTGGCATGGCTGCTTTGTTGTCAACTCACTTCTTTCAGAATCCCAGTAACTTAAGCTCCACAAACCATTTGTCAGTAGGAAAAGAAATCACCGAACAAATTCATGACAGTAGGAGAAAGATGGTTACAGATGCTAATAGCAGCAACCCAGTCCAAACCTTACTCAGACATTTTGCGGCTGCTGTTGTGTGTTTTTTTTTTCTATCCTTCTTTTAACCTCCAAAGAATCCAAGATGGCTTACACAATACTCCTCCTCCTTGATCTTCACAACAAGTCTAATGGAGAATTTCCTGCTGAAAAGTGGAGTAGCTAGGAAAAAGAATTAAAATTCTTTGATGTGTACCCTCCAACATTTCAGAGGCCATTTCCACCCTACACTGTTACAGTGCCATTATTCTGCTTTCAACCTCCTGTGGCATTCTGGGGGTTGTAGTTTCCTGAGGCCAAAGAGTTCTCTGGCTGAGAATTCTAAAGACCCCTCCCTAAACTCCAAACCCCAGGATTCCACAGGATATTGAAAATGGTATAAAACTAAAGAAACAAACAATGTAATTGTTTTTCTTTTCTGTAAATGGAAATGTAACTGTTCTTCTCTTTGGTAAATGGAAACAAAGAAGATTCAACTGGAGAATATAAACATGGAAGTGGGGAGGAGAGTGTGATATATCTGAAATAAGTGTATATCCACTCTGTTTTTTATGTAATTAAACCTTTAATAAAAACATTTAAAGAAAAAGAAGAAAAGAAGGTGGAATAAAATAGCACTATAACAGGGTAGTGTGGAAATGGCCAGAGATGAAAACTGAGACACATGTGGCCAAGCATTATCATAATGTAAATTGTGGTCAAGATGACACAAGTTATGAATGAAAAAGATTACACAAACCAGGAGAAGCTGCATGTGTTTGACTTTTTTCTGAGCCTCCTGGGAAAGGCAAGACTCTGCCCCTCCTCTTCTCTCCCCACTGCTGAGTTAGCAGAGTACAGACTATTTTTGCCCTTTGAACTCATTTTGCAGTAATTGAAGTAAGCTGAGGACAAAGGCAGAAAGTGGGAGGAAGAGAGAGAAACTGGGACATTTTAAGAGCAACTAAAAAAGCAGGATGCCAGAAGATGAATCGTGATTGTCCCTGCCCACACCAGGACAACTGGAAGGTATGGTTCAGGAGGTGTGCAGAAAGTATAATCTTTCATTTGTGATCTTTTCCTTTCCTCCTGCAGCTTCTTTCATCTCTTTTTTTCTGTAGAAAAAGCTGTTGAGAAGAGAAAGAAGACAGAAAAGCTGCACAAAGCCCAGAGCTCAGAAAAGGTTATTTCTTTGGACTACAACTCCCAGAATTTACATCAAACTGACCATGCTAACTGTGGGATTTGGCAAACTGTGGTCAAAAGTAGTAACTTTTCCAAGCCATGACAGCTGGGGTGGGGTCTAGGAGTGGTAGTCCCCTAAAAGTGGACATTTCAAAGTTCTAACTCTCCTCTTCATTGAAAGCATTAGGAGCTGCTTGTCTTGAAGCACTTTCTCTTCATAGGCCATTTCCGCACTAGACTGTTATAGCGCTATCATTCCACTTTCAACATCCTGTGGAATCCTGGGGTTTGCAGTTTCGGGAGGGGCCTTTAGAATTCTCAGCCCGAGAGCTCTTTGGCCTCAGTAAACTACAAACCCCAAAATTCCACAGGATGTTGAAAGTAGAAGAATAGCACATATATATAACAGTATATAGCAGTGTAGGGCAGAAATGACCCATGTCTTTGACTGCAAGAGATCTTTCAAAGTGTTACCAGAATAAAAGCAAATGTCTTCTTTTCTGATAAGCTCTTTGTTTCAATATGGGTCATGTAATAGTAACATGGGGTCAAGTGGGAATGAGCATGAACAAGGGGAACACCTTCCCCTTGTTTTTTCCACTTCCAGAATTAGCAGGTATGAAAACATTGTGAATTCAAAGCATATTCCCAGAGGGCTTCCTCTGCTCCATTCAGTACAGTTGGAAAGGCCGTGTCATCCATTTGGAAAGCTCCACAGTAACGAGGGATGCTAGAAAGATACAGCTCTCTAGGTCAGCACCGGAAAGGATGTCAAAGATAATCTTGAGGAACAGCAGCCCTCTTGGGGAACCAACATATCTTTGTGTCAATACTGACTAGAGAACTAGTTACAGGACTAGTCACATAATTCCTTCCACTCTGAACACTCCTTACCACTTGGCAAGAGATCACTCACTTCAAGGAACACATCATTACTGGCTTTGCTTAGTTAGCTTAATTAGCCTGAGATTTGGCACTGGGACTGTTTCCCTTATCCAGAGGTGGGCAACTTTGTTTGTTTGTTTTTGTTGCGTGTACATTTTAATCAGAAGTAACCAAAATCTCACTTCTAGATTTAAATCTGCCCCATACACTGTTTCCTCCTTTCCCTTCCTTTCCTTTCCTTTCCTTTCCCTTCCTTTTCTGGTAAGCAAAGCAGTGCACCTTGGTTTAAAGGGGAATAGCACTTCCTGGAGCCTCCCAGAAGCACTTCAATTTCTGCAAAATAAGTTCAGCTGGAAAAATTCCAGCATTCTCCCCCCCCATCTTGTTCTTAGAGCAAGTAGGCATAGCTAGCATAGGGCTTCCTTTCTGTTTTGCATGCCAAAGCTCCACCATTTGCCTTTCTGTCATTTAATTGCATGATCATAAATACCTTTGGTGTTCGGGTGATCAGATCATGTGACCCAGGACAGTTGCTTGGGTTATTAGTCTTATAAAAGAAATAGACCCCTTCTCAGATCTCTTTTCTCCCTTCTCTCTTCTCCATTTTTTTTTTTTTTTTTTTGCTTCCTTTTCCTCCTCTCTGACCATGCTTCGCATCTCCATCAGAAGATGGTGAGTTAAGAATGAAGCTACTACTTCAGCTAGTTAGGATGTAGGCTCCCCAATGCATATGTAAATGTAGACGCCATTAGTAAACTTTTCTAAGTTTGTAACCTGAAACTGCCAGCGTTTCTTTTGTTTCCTCAGTCAGTTTCAGACCAGAAAAGCCACACATGCAAATTTGGACATCCTTTTTTTGCTACTCTGATAAAAGGAGGCTGATTCCTTACAGTTTTAGCTTCCATAGAATTTCCCAATAGGGCTAACACCCTGGGAAACTAATTTCCAACAAGTTCAAAGTTCAAAAGTATCTTTCACTTAGTTAACTCAGTGGAAAGGAGAAGAGGGGGGGATAGAAACTTGCCCTTCCCAGTAGGCTCAGGCAAAAGTGAACTGCTGCAGTCTCTCCTAGCTTTTGTCTTCTTTTTAAATGGCTTTTGCCGTCTTGACATCACCCTGATGTTGCTTGGCCATGCGTATCCCAGCTTTCTTCTGTGAAATGTTGGAGAGTATGCTCTTCTATTATGGAGGATCAAAAGATATTCAGTCCAGGGAATCTGGAAATGTGAGATCCCATACAGATAATTTACACACAGACAATTCACTTTTCAAAGATGCGGAGCACATAATGCAACAAGAACAATATTCTTATTGGCAAACCATAACAGAATTCCTATTATAATGCTCTTCTTGATGGAATGTTCCTATTGATTGATATGTGATGATTCTGTTGTTAATAGTGGTCATGCTAAAATGCAACCAGAGTTACAAGAAGGCACCCACTGAAGGACATCCTGCCTGCAATATGTCTGAGAGGTAGAAACAGCACGGATGCTAATAAAACGCAGTGACTGACCCATGGGCCATAATCCTGCTGGTGACATACGCAAATGAAAGTTGTGCTATGCATATAAGAAAAGTTTGGACAGTATAGACTGGATATATCCAGCTGATGGTGGTTGACACAAAGCTCTGCACGCAGAACTATTGCAGATGTGCAAGAATGCACTATAATATTGTGTTAAAGTCATTATGTACTACATAATTCCTCTGTGCATTGCACATTGCACACTGCACATGAAGTGATAGCTGTGCACATTCAGGATTTCTCATATATTGCACTATGGTGGTATTCAGTATAGGTTGCATATTGCTAGCATAGTATATACATACTGTGAAGCAGGATCTTGGCCAAAGACAAACAACAGTTTTGAATCCTGGTCCCCCAGTTGTATCTACTCCCTACAGTTTTATCTTTGTTCTGATTAGATCCACCCATGACTCCCAGTGATAGTGAGAAACTGATTTATAATATCCCAAGTATCATTTGGGGAAGGAGAGGCTCAGACATCTGACCAGTGGTGCCTGCAACGTAAGACTTTTAGATAACAGTTTAGGACCTGATGAGTAACAGGAGCAGGACAACCCATGTATGAAGCACGGCTGAAGTAAGCGAAGTGATACCAATTGCCACTCAGGGATCAACCTTCATATAAGACTATTAAGTCCAGGAATAGCATTGCCTAGCTGCACCACTGCATTTGTCAGTTGGGAGAAAACTTATCCCCATAAAACTCTGACCTATCTGCAAAATTAGAATCACAGAAAGCATAATGTTTGCTTCAGAGTTTGAAAGCTATTTGTTGTACAAGAACTGGAGCACTGTATTATTCCTTAGACAGGGAAGCAAAGTGCATATGTGTATGAGAGAGAGAGAAATAGAGAGAGAAAACCAGGTTAGTTTCCCACAGCTCTCCCCTATTCCCAGGAACCCTGAATTTTTTTTACAGGGGTTCAAAACTGACAGGTCATTGTGAATTTTGTGCACTTGCATGTATGCTTTTAGAAGACAGTAAAAAGACAGAATACAACAACGACTAAAACAAGTGAAGTAATTAACAATGTGATTACCCTAAAAGCAATGACAAAATAATGTATGAAATATTATTAAATTGTTAAAGCATAAAATTAATATATCAAGGAAAGTGAGAAATACAGAACACCCTAGTAAGTGAATGCAAAGATGGCTTTAACAGAGGACACTTCTGACTGGTAGTTCTTCAGAGGGCTGAACTACACGGGAATATTGCTGATCCTGATCCTTGGTTTTTGATCATTTCAGGGTATTCTCAGCCCCCTAGTGTGGATGTAAGGGAAGACTCAAGACCCTGCTGCCCTATTCCAAGATCCATACCTACTCCAACAACTCTCATTATTTACAGGCAAAGTCCTTCAAGGTACTTCATCCCAATCCAACACTCCCTCTTCACTAAGAGTCTTTTCAGATCGTCCATTTACACTATGTATTATAAAAGCCCAGTTTGTTACTCATTTGCTGTGGGGAATCCTTGAGATTAAAATTGGGAGTGCGGTTGATGTGGCATGAAATCAATGGCTTCTGGGCAAATGAGTCCATCCCCAGATCACATAATTGCTATTGTGAGTACACCTTGAAATAGTCACAGTGTTCCTTTTGGGTAATGCTAATAACTTCACCAGTGGTTGAGCAAGGTATCTCATTGTGCCAATTCATGCACTGTGTTGTGGCATATTTGTAGAAATCCTTTGCAAACAGTTTAGAGATTGAACCACAGTCCCGTACCATTCAGATGTAGCTGTTTGTTTATTTACTTAGAGTACCGTATTATACTCTGCCATTCAGTTTCCACAACCATGATAAGCTGGTGTTTTGTACCACAACTCCCAGTGAATCTTCCAGTTAACATTCTGGGAAATGTTGTGGCCTTTCCAGGATCTGGAAGTCCTTAAAAATTGATTAGAGACTAAGAGATCCCATTCTGTAGCACTTTCAAGCATGCAGTCCCAGACTCCCTTGCTATGTCACAGAGAATTCTGGGATACCACTTTGAAGTCTACTGTTAACACTGTAAGCTGTCCACAATCCAACGGCCTGCTATTAAATGCGAAAATTTTAGAATACACATCTTAGGTGGCACATCAGCCAAAATTCAATGGTTCCAATGAGAGTGAACCCACTGAGCGCAACTGAATTTACCTACTATTCACTTACCAAGTTCTCACTGATTCAGCAGGACAAATAATTGGACCAAGTCATTTTGCATCCTTAGGAAGTACAACAAATGGCACCCAGCCCTTCCAAACTCAAGGCAAATAGTAGCTGAGGCAAAAAGTTTCATCCATCTCCTTCCTGGCAGTAAAAATACATCCATAATAAACTGAATAATGAACACGTCTTTGTCTTTTCATGACATCCTACATCTGCTGCCCAAGGCAGCTGCCTCACTGTACTAACAGCAGGGCTAACTCTGCTCTGTTTTGTTGGTGCCCTTTAACATAGGGCCAATTGAAGCAACCACTTGGGTTGCTTATGCAGTCAGACAAGGACTGGTTAGATCTACTATAACACTAAATTGAAAATTGGGTTTGGCTTGGATTGCTTGGATGCACTGCACTATGGATAGTCACAGGACAGCTAGCAGTCTAAGAATTAAAGCATGCTTTGCATCTAGAATTATCACTTTTATTGCTTTCAATAGTTTCCACTAATGCCACAGTTCTTATAAATCAGCATGTACTCACTTTCTTTCCTTTCTTCCTTTAGATCCCTGTGATGACAACCCTCATTCAAAATACATATGTTTCTTTCTCCTAGGTCACCCCTGCAGCTCTGCCTTGGCACATGGGGCCACAGCTGCCCAAAACTACACCAGCTACAACTGATCTTATCTCTCAACTTGAAGGAACAAGACAGGAAAACTGCAGAGTGCCTGGCAATTATGAATTATAGATGTATCAACACCCAGGTCCAAGGATTGCCGGTGCCCTTAGCACAACCTATACAGTAGGATCCTTTTGGCCTTTTGTCAAAGTGAGAGGGAGAAATACAGGCTTCTTCCACTTACCTGACAAGTTAGGGACTGGAACACCGTCAGCCCAAAGGACTTATGGAAGCTTGCTTGGGACTGACCTCGCTCACTGTTTGCAAAGTCTCTCTCTGGCTTCGCATCTCTTCCCCTGCTCTCAGCTTGCTTTGCAAGCACTGAATGCATGTGAGTGGTTCCAAGTGAGCTTCTGTGGCAAGAAGAACTGAAGAAAGAGTGGAACCCCCATCAAATTAATGGAACTTGTCCTTAATTTGGAAGCATCGAAAGAGCAAGTCATTGGATAATGGGGTCTCAAAGGTGGGGTCTTCCTATAGTGAAATTTGTTTCTTTGGAAAAATGGTAGTTCTACTCCTCTCCTGAGAGTCTCATGTAACCTAATCAGAGGGACACAGAGTGTGCTATATTGTATTTATGATGGCAAAAATGATATCAGAATATTTGTTTTAAAAAAATTCTCAAGCACGAAGTGAAGACATGCTAATCCCTCAGAGTCACATCTGTTGCAGAACCTACAGAGTACTAGATGTACAATGAAAATATTTTGCAGCATTGCAACCTGAGTGGTTGTAAACAATGGCCCCAAGTGTTTGCTATATATAGGTTTTGTAAGAGGGTTTTTGTCACTACAAACAAAAAAGTAGCAAGGCAAAAAAAAAATCTAAACAAATTTATTGATTTTTGACAGTGGATTTTTTCCCCCAGCCCAATGTAAATGTACAGGGATGAAAGAAATGTTTCATCTGTTTGTTTCAGCAAACTATGACGGAGCCAAGCCCCATGTCATGTTCTGATTATAATCAGGTTCGGCCCATTTGGGTGGCATTTATCCCCCATCCCCAGGAATTCAGTGGAAGAATCCATACATTTAGAGATGTTAAGCTGGCATCCTATTAGTGAGTTGCAATGGTACCTTGTAACTCAGTTTTTTGGTTGTTGGAGAGGTCAGAATTCTGTACCAACCATGCAGTAACAAAATACTCTCCAAATCCAGGTTTTCCTTGCTCCAGCCCCCCTCCTCCCAACACAGCCCTTTCCTGTCTGGTGAAGAGTTGGGAGAGCAATAGAAAAGCACCTGGCTAGGTTCCTATAGCTGGATGCACAGCAGCAAGCACCTTCTAGGACCTCCCAAGGGTCCTCTTTAGGTTCCAGAAGATGATGCCACTGCTGTGTATCCAGCTACAGGAAATCAGTGGATGCTTTTATGCCGCTCCCACTCATTCTCCATTCCCAAAAAATGGCTTTATGGGGAGGTGGTCTGCAGCAGAGAAAAAAGTGGGCTGGGAGGGGTTGGATGGGAGACATATTACAGTTAGGCACGTACAATATGTCTCCCGGTCCAAGATCTTGATGAGCCTGAGTGGTGCAGTGATTTGAGCATTGGACTATGATTCTGGAGACCAGAGTTCGAATCTCCATTTGGCCATAGGAACCCAGCGGGTGACCTTAGGAAAGTCACACTTTCTCAGCCTCAGAATAAGGCAATGGCAAGACACACACCCCCAACAAACCTTGCCAAGAAAAACTCATGATAGGTTTGCCCTAGGGATGCCATAATTTGGAAAAAGCTGGAAGGAACATAACAGCAACAATCAGGATCTCACCTGTTCATCTGAGCTGAGCTGATTTCACTTCCATGATGCTTATTGTGGTTCTGAGTGTTTGAATGGCACATGCTTGAATCTGCACACACAAACACTCCTCTGGACATGGAGTATTTTGATTATTGTGCATCTTGACAACACACAAACATTCTCCCTAGGATTAGAGAATACTTGACAATTTCCACAAGGTAAGATTTAAAATATACACACACACACACACACACACACACACACACACACACACACACTTCTTAATGCCTGAGAGGCAAGTGCTAAGAGAGGGGTGGAGAATAAGAGCTGGGCCATACTAGGTGCTTTCTTTCTTTCTTTTTTAAAATCTTGAATACATGTTGGTTAGAGCTGGCAGAAGCTCTTGAATTCTCCATTCCCCTGTCCTGGTGATGGAGAGGAGGGATGGTCAATACGTTTTCTTGACCTTCTACTAGTATCACTCTGGAGTGATGAGGGCAAAGCAAAAGCTTTTCTGCACTTCTTAGAATGGCCATCCACAAACCTCCAGAGTCACTGGAATGAGACTGGGCTTGCCAACTGCTGCCCCATGTCCCACATGGGGTCACAACAGGTTTCATTGTCCCAACACTGGTCTGTCCCTGCTTGAGGGCCAAGAAAGCTCCCAGCAGCAGTGTTCCGGTGTATCTCAAAGCAGGCACCCAGCCAGCACCACTGATGTACCTGTGCTGCCCTCTACTGCCTCTTCCACAAAAGCACTGAGTGGCCAGTCCCAGGCTTTGCTCATCATGGCAAACTAAGCGCACTCTTCAAAAGTGTGAGATTGACAGTCATTCTAAAAGGGTCTGTAGGCCTGCTAATACTGCCCTTGTTTTCTGAGCCTTCCAACCCAGAGGAACGTTTACACATCTTGGGCACGTTGCAAGGCACAGGCTGTTCACACTAGTTATTGTCAAAAAGCACTAAGTTTTTTTTCTCTCTCCCATAATATTAGAATTTAGGTTTATCCACTGAAGCTGAGAATGGGAAATAGAAGGACAAATAAAAGGAAGAGCTTCTGAACATGACACATAGTTAAACAGTGGGATTTTCTACTGCAAGATATAGTGAGGGCTAGCTTTGAAAGAAACATGGCAGATAATGCAACCAATAGCTATTAGCCATGTTGGCTATATCCATGATGCTCAGTATCAAAGCAGCATGCCTTGCAGTATCAGTTGCTGGGAAACACAGGCAGAAGAATGGTGTTGCTCTCATGTCCAGCTTGTGGGCTTTTCGGAGGCAACTGGTCAGCCATGTTGTCTGAACAGAATATTGTGCTAGATGGGCCTTGGATCAGATCCAGCAAAGCTCTTTTTACATTCTTATGATAGGTGGTGCTGAATCCCACCATTACTGTATATACAATGAGAACATATGCTATAAAATGACAGCAATGGTAGGGAAGCTCAGCAGCATTGAAGCAAATTACCTTTCAGAGCATCTCACTGTGGAACCCAGATGAACTTCCAAACGCCCCCGCTGTTTTTAAATCACTGGATGACTATGTTCCTTCATTTGCCTGTACCATCAGACAACATGCTTTTTTAAAGAATAAAATTAAAAGCCCTTAAAAGCTATGATGTCTGAGGCATGACATAACCTGGGGTTAAAATCAGACACAGTAATACCAGCAGGACAGCTGTAGGCCATGTGGGGTTACTGGGTTGCAACTCCCACCATCCCTGACAATGCTTGCTAGGCTATGCTGGCCAGTGCTGATGGGAGTTATGGTACCTGGAGGGCAATGTATGCCCCACCCTTGTCATAACAGAAACAAACACCAGGATGGCAGCACACGCCTGCTATGCAATACCTCAAGGTCTGACTGCTTACAATGTTCCAGGGTCCTTGGGAATGTGTTGATGTGAGGAAAGAAGAAACTTCTCTCAGAGCCAAATTATACATGAAACTCTGACTAAAGCAGAACAGCAGCCATTGTTTCTGTTAAAATGTTCCCAGCTGTTTTTTACTTTTACACACACACACATGGCTTGAGACAGAGGCTTTTTACTAGGAAAAAAATCTTCCTTATATGATAGATTTCTGCTTTAGTTTGCAGTTTCCATAGCTGGGCTTTCTAGAACAAGAAGAAGAAGCTGAGGAAAACAATGTATAACAGAATGTCACTTATCCTTTAGCTCTCTCTCTCTCCAGTGGTTTTCAAAGGACCATTCTCAGTGTAAAGAAAGGCAGCGAACAGATGGGGAGAAACACTGAGATGAAGAGAAAACAGGAATTGCAACTGGAATAGAACTAAAGTGCAACTCTTAACTCTATCACTCCTTTCTAATTCCAAAGAAACTGTTTTGGTGCAAAAGCACTTTCTGCTGCGGGTCATGGGCAATGAGAGCAGGCCAACTGAAGCTTAATCCAGACAAGACAGAGGTAGTCCTGGTCTGTAGGAAAAACAGATCAGGGAACACGGATTCAGCCTCTGCTGGTTGGAGTTACACTCTCCCAGAAGGCACAGTTTCATAGCTTGTGCATCCTCCTGGACTCAGCCCTGAGCCTGGAGAACCAGGTTTGACTGCAGCCAGGAGTGCACTTGCACAGTTAAAGCTAGTGCATCAGCAGCACCCATTCCTGGAGATGTCAGGTCCAGCTGCAGTGGCACATGCCTTGACCACATCCCATTTGGATGTTAACCTTGTCTGTGTGGGGCTGCTTTTGGAAACTGTTCACAAACTTCAGTGGGCCCAAAATGCTGCAGATAGACTGCTGACCAGGGCTGGTTACAGGGTGCACTGTTGCAATAGCTTTATTGGCTACCAGTCTGTTTCTGAGCAGAACTAAAACCACTGACTACGACCTACAAAGGCCCTTATAGCACCATGCCTCAGTTGTGTGTTGCTCCATTGAAGTCCATTTCTGTGATGGTATCAGGTTCTGAGCACTGAACGCTCTCTACCACACCTTTTCAACTTCAGCAGATGAGTAGTGTTATTGCCACTGGTCTACTCACCGCATTACAGCATCACTGTGAGTCCTTTTCCCTGCGCCACAGCTTGTGATTGGTCCGGGGGGGGGTGCTGTAAGCTGTACTGGCCTAGCAATGTTGTAATGTTATAACATGCCCAAATACTATTGCGTTTCTGTGCTACAGCACTAAAAAAAAAAAATTAACTTGAAGGAGAAATTTGCAATTAACACAGAGAGGTGATAGAACTTACCACACCATGGGAGTAGCTGAGGGAGGAACAACCCAAGAATGCCACTCCTGGATTGGTGATGACAGGAAGCACTATCAAGCGCTATTGAGAAACCACATTCACCCAGCTGATGGGATTGTGGCGGGAAAGGAGGCCATTACCGGATTTTTTTGGCAATGAAAAACGGCTGATTTGCAACACACAGGACTGTAACAGCAGCTGTTTAGCTATTGTGTCATGCAATACAGGTTCTAAACCAGGAAAAACATGTTGTTTTGGTGGGATGACAACTTCATGCAGTAAGAGCCAAAACCCTATACAGTTTAGGTCTACCCTATCTGAAAGACCAATCTCCTTGTAGGAACCTGCCTGAATTTTAAGATCTTATGTCACAAAGGCATTTTATGGGGTTACAGAAAAAAGCCTTCTCGGTGGCTGCTCCCAGGGTGTGGAAGTCCCTCTCAAATTGACTGAATTGGCCCCTCTCTGCTCACCTTTTGCCGGCAGAGAAAATCATTCCCATTAGACTGTCCTTTGGCTCTCAACTGATTCTGGCAGAACAGTCTTTTAATAGCCCATGCTATACTTTTAACATCTTTAGTATGTTTTGAATGTGTTTTGAATTGTTTCAATCAGTGTTTTAATAAGCTTGTTTATTTAATTTTTTATTATTAGATTTTCATATCCTCCAATTGTCCTGATCTGGCAGGGACAGTCCTGCTCAATCCTCTGTCATCCCTCCTTTGCTCTCGGTTTCCCTCACCTCTTCCCATCCCCTCCTTTTGTCTTCAGCTTACTTCAATGGCTACAAACTGAGTTGAAAGTACAAAACTAGTTTCCACTCACTTAACTAAACAGGAGGCAAAGGAAAGGAGTTTTGCCCTTCCCAGTAAACTGAAGCAAAAGCAAACTGCTGCAGTCTCTCTTGGTTTGTCTGTTTTTCCTCATGAACAACTTTTTCCATCTTGACCACACTCTGATGTTGATTGGTTCCAATTTTTATCTATGAAATGTTGGTAGGTATGTGTTTTAAGCTGTGTTTTGTTTTAGTCGATTTTCAAAGCCGTCTTGGTCTTCATGTTGGGAGAAAGATAAATTAAATAAATTAAATAAGTAAAACACAATGCAAAATTATAGCTACTGAATACCAGAGCTTGGAAATGTTACTTTTGGACTATAGTTCCTGGCATATTAATCCTACTGGCTAGCGGATTCTAGAAGAAACTTTTCCAAACTTTCTCGAAGACATGGTTCTTGCAAAACCTAATGACAATTCATTTGGCTTCTGCTCATTCAATTGTCCACTTCTCGATGAACTGTGGCCCAAATTTACTTCCTTTTCGTGCATCCTCTCTCTCTATCATGTTGGATTTTAGTAGGATGGGCCAACTGAATCCTCAAATTCTCGAATCCTGGGCAAGGATTTGAGATTCATGTATCCGAATCCCTATGCCAAAATAGGCAAACCTAATCTTTCAAATCCACCAACCAAATAGTTTGCTGGAGACCGGGACGCCTGAAAACCTGGGAGACCGGGACACCTGAAAACTTGGGCAACCAAATACACAACGGGAGATGGCAAGTAGATGAGTTTTTCCCTTGGACTAATAATGGCTTTTGCTAACAAGTTCACAAATTACATCTAGGGTTGTATTCTAAGATATTTAAACTGAACGTTTAATATTTAGGTTCAGCATTTGACTGGAAGGTACAGGCTTGAGATTTCAAGGACAGCTGAAACATTCCTTTGCATAGCTCCCTCGCAAACCTCTTTCAGACACAATTCTGGGCTCTGCAGTTTTACAAAGTGTCAGCCTTCTCTGCCAAAGTGTGCTGGTGCATCATCAAACTACAAACCCCAGGATGCCAGGAGGAGCTATGCAAAGAAAAGCCAGTTTTAACCTCGATTATCTCTGTACTGTAGTGGTCCTGTTTACACAGGCAGGAAAATGTGAGATTAATCCACATCTTCCTGCCTGTGTAGAAAGGGCCTTCATGTTATTTTCAATCTAGGGAGATCCTGAGGCAAAACTATGACAATTGTCCTGGCCAGATTTCTTCAGAGGGAGGTTTGCTTTTGCCTAGGCTTTTGCTAAGGCTGAGAGAGTGTGCTTTTGCTCAACAGTATCCTTCTTTCCCTTGTTTTTTAAACCCTTTTTTAAAAAAGGATTTGAAAGATTCGAGATTTGTGAGATTCGTGGATTCCCAGAACCTTCCAGGGATTTGGATCCAGATTTGGATTCGGAAAATTCTGGATTTGTCCCATCCCTAGATTTTAGGCTGTAACCTCCTTGAGGCAGGGAGTACCTCTATGTACTCAAAATATATGTGTATAGCATATTACTTAGGCATTTGCCTCACCTTGCTTTGTGCTAGGGCTCTCTTTGCCCTTTCCATGGATGCCTAGAGATGTGTGTGTGTGTGTGTGTGTGTGAGAGGGGGGGGCGCAGGAGAGATAGGGAGAGGGGGGGAGATGAGGGAGAGAGGGAGACTCCCTCTCTCTCCCACATCTCCCTCAGTGGATGTTGCTGGGAGGAGGGCTGGCCTTGTAATTTATTAACAAGCTGGCAGCTGGCAGGGACTAAATCTCAAATGGGACCCACTCCCTGATAATGAGGCAAAAAGGTGCTGTGATGATCACACAGTGCTGAGGTTAGGAGCCTTGTTATTATCGACCAAGCGTAAAGGCCAGAGCAGGGGGGATTCGGAGCGGGGGGAGTAAGGGGGAGAGAGAAGGCAGCTCAGCAAATATGCTGTGGGGGATGAATCACTTTCTCTTTCAGGCGCTGAAAGGGCCTATAAATAAACCTTGGGGAGACCAAAATAGCTTCCTTTTCTCAAGAACCTTTTGTTCAGTGAGGTTAAGGAAGGGAAATGACTTCACCCTCTGTAAGAAAGCACCCGCCTCTAGGTATGGGGCAAAGAGCAGGCAGGAGGAGGGACACCGTTTTCCCACTGCCATCCCTGGTTTGGGTTTTGGTGGTGGAGGAGAAGCATTTTACACCGGTACAGCACAGTGGATCTGCCTAACATGGGGATCCAACTCTTCTGGTAAGGCACAAGACCATGGAAAAACTTGGAAAAGCTGCTTTTAAGACCATGCTGGCTGGAGGATACTGGGAGTTGTAGCCCCCAGAAGCAGCTTTTCCAAATTCTCTTGTGTCATTCTCCCATTACATTTTAGGTAAAGAAGACAGGCCCAGGAGAATTTGGTGGCTAAGGGCCAAACTACAAGGGATGTAAGAGACTTCTGATCAGAAAAGCTTTAAAGTATCTGTGAAGGTATACATTATGTGTGTCCTTGTCGGCATGTTCTAGGCCATTTCTGCACTAGACTGTTATAGTGCTGTTATTCCACTTTCAACATCCTATGGAATCCAATTGCAAACCCCAGGATTCCATAGGATGTTGAAAGTGGAACAATAGCACCATAACAGTATAATGCAGAAACAGCCTTAGTGTGTAAAATAGTCTAGGGCAGCAGCTTTGGGGAGGCGATCCTTGACCCTATCCCTAAGCACCATTTACAGACCAACAGTGCCAAAATCAATTAGCTCCACTGGGGGTAATCCAAGTATCTAGTGCACCTTTCCTCCCTCCTAGTAAACATATTGGATACCTGAAGGTTGGTAAGAACAGAAATGGGGCAGGACAACATTTGAATACTCATCCCCTGATACTGCTGCCTTGAACCCTCCCTCTTTTTTTCAAGCTTTAAAACAGGCACCAGAGGACCTGCCTCTGGATCTCTTCAATCATCTGTAGTTTGGCTCCCACCAAATAGACCTTCAATGCAACTTAAGTAATCAAAACAGAGTAATTAACACATATGTTGCTGCCCAGTCTACAGTTTGCACAAACAGAACACAACTGCCAGAAGCCCTGTACTGGTTGGTGTGATTCTGAGCACTGCAGTCCAAAAATATAACTTCACCAAGCTCTGGCTTCAATGGGATCCCAAATCCCTCTGTTGCTTGAGGCAGGGAGCCTCAGCTTGGCCTCACAGCACCATCAGCTGTGATGAAGACTATAGCATCCTGGATTCTGCTGCACCTGGTTTACAGCAAGACCCACAAGCTTGTGGGCCCAAAGAACCCAGCAAGACTGTTTAAGTCTGGAAAGGCGCACCACTGAAAAAGAACTTAGGCCATTTCCACACTACACTGTTATAGTGCTATTATTCCACTTTCAACATCCTGTGGAAACCTGGGGTTTTGCAGTTGAGGGAGGGGCATTTAGAATTCTCAGTCAGAGAGCTCTTGGGGCTCAGGAAACTACAAACCCCAGAATTCCATAGGATGTTGACAGTGGAATAATAGCATTATAACAGTATAGTGCGGAAATGGCCTTAGCTATCTCTGAATGTACGCCATTCATTTTGAGGGTGTAGTTTGCCTTTTCTTGCTGACAGAAAGGATGCATGTAGGAACCTGTGTCTAACTGTATCTAGCCCACTATGAAACAATGTTGGGAAAAGTTAATCCGCCAGCCAGTCCCCCATATTAACTTTTCCAAGCTTTGTTCAAATCATTGGCAACTCCCAAAGACCTTTCGCAAATTGCAAGGCCCGTTTTACACCAGAGGCGGACCTTGGCATGCCATGCAAAACATACCCCCTTTTGCTGAGCCCAAAGCATGAGCCACCCAACAGTTAGGCCTGGCTGAGAGAATGAGGCAAAGGTGGGGAAGCCCCAGCAGGATCTCAGGTTCTGGTGGCTGGAGGTGGCAGGCAGTGCTGTGTGATTGCTGATGCCCGGGCTAAAGAAGAGCCAGGAGAACAGCAGGAGCAGCAACTGGCAACTGGCGAGCTGCCTCTCTGGGTTGGCAGATGGGATGACTTCAGGACAGACAGACGCTTGGGAGGCAGTAGGACAAGAGCGGGGATGGGGGGCAGCTGTGGTCCCTGGCTGGCAGCTGCTGACAAGCACAGCATCTTCAGGAACAGAGGGGAATGAGAAATAGGTGGTGGGATAGAGGGACTGAATCCAGTAAGGAAGAGTTTCAGGAGAGTGCTGCCCTGCCAAGGGAGGAGAGGGGCTGGCATTGGCAGCAGCAGGGTGGGACAAGGGGAGGGCTGTTGGAACCGATGTTGGCTTGGCAGTCCTTCCAAAAAGCAGATTTGTCTGGCTTCTGACTGCTGCAGACGTTTGCAAGGGCAGGAAGGGACCACCAGGCCAAAGCAGTAGATAGGTAGGTACAGGGGCCATGTCAGGGGAGGGGGTGATTGGTTGTCTGGGTGTTTATCTGTCGACATATTCAGGAAAATTCAGATGCTGCCTTTCGTTTTACTTTAAGAAATGGTCAAGGTGGCTAACAGCACATGCACATACTAAATGTTAAAGTGATGATACAGCATTAAATAGAGTTGTCTGGTTTCAGTATCAAAACACAGGCAGGGCAGAGAACAGGTGAGCTGTGTTGTCGTGCCTGGATGCAAGTGGGGTGGGGGAGTGAGGAAAGAGGGATCAATGGGGCTGTGATGGAAGGCTACTCCACAATCTCTGTTCTACCCCAGTGGCATACTGCTAAGAAGGAGGGAAACGGAAACTGCTAATGTTTTGAACGTCAGACCTCCACAGCACGGAGAACAAGAGCACAAGTCATCTTTGTGGGAAGGCTCTCTGCCTTTCACAGAAAAAAGTTGTACTGGGTTGTATTAGGAAAGTTGTTCTCCCCCGATCTCTCTCTCTCTCTCTCTGAAAGCTATCCCCCCCACATCTCTCTCTCTCTCTCACCCACACATATCTGGAGCTAAGAATGCTGCCCTTTATCTTTGCCATGGAATTTCTGCAGGTGATTTCCAAGTTGCTTCACACACAGGATAGAAAATTAGGGAAACTGCGTGTTTCCCACATATCCAACAATGCCATTTTGTAAACAAGGTGAAAAAAGATGCCCACATTAATTGTGAGCATTCAGTTTCCTACCTTGCTGTGATAAGAGCAGAAACAATCCAAAAGAAATGTTGGTGCTGGGGACAGAAAATCAGATCCCCCTTTTCCCCCACCATCATCCATTGGTAAACATGCAATGGCAAACCAACTCATTGTGAACTTGCTCCCTTTTCATGGTACTCCTAAATCCAGCCTGAGGCAAGCTGCCTGCACCAGTCTAATGGTATATTCACTGTGCTGACCCAAGACATTTTGCTGCCTGAGGAAGAATAGTAAACAGAGCTGCTCCACTCAAAGTCATGGTATTAATACTTAAGGCCAACCAAATTATTTTGGCAACTAAGACAGTTAATCCCACACATATATCTCTCTCTTCCTGAAAAAAATAATAATATTAGATTAATAACTAAGAGTTTTCCACCTTTTCGTTATGTCTGTCTGAAGCACTGCCTCACTCTGCATAATGATAGGGATGGTTCTGTATCATCTCCTCACAATATCCTTTTATGATGATGAGTAGGTGTGAAGTGGCCTTGAACCCTTTTCTCTTTCATTTTTTCCTCCCTAACCACCTAAGTGGTTGTGGCATCTCAAATGCACAAGACAGCTTACAGAAGAATGAGATTCACCACCTAGCAAGGAACTTTATCCTCCAGTCCACCTCTGAAAAAGAAATCCACTTCATTTTCAAAAACGTAAAGGAGTCCTATAAAAAATAAAGAAGAAATAGGAAGCTACAGGCCAATGAACCCAAAGACAGAACAGAATTACCAGCAACATAGAAACATCAATATCCGATACACAGGGCAAACGACTCCCATGCCAGCAACATGGGAAAATAGTGAATGTGCTATTCCTGGAGGCTTTTTCCTATTAAGCCAGGCTTTTGCCTGGACAGTTAGTGATGTGCCCAGCCAAGCCTCCCTGCCAGGTGCATTCTATAAGACTGGTACCACTACCTGAACAGGCCCTGCCATCCACCATTTGGCAGGAAACTCAGGACAAAGCCTCAAATGTTGGATGGCTCATGCAGGGATGCGCATAGAGGAGCATTAAAGCTAACAACAACAACAATAGACAAGTAGAATTTGTACAGGTCATGCCAGGTATTCAAAGTGTTTTACGTACAACATCTCTACAATCATTACAGCAGCCATGTAAAGTTGAGTATTATCATTAAACTTGTTTTGCACACATCAGGCTGAAGCTAAATGACAGCTTAAACCACATGGCCTAAAGCCGCAAGGTTCTAGCTGATGTTTAAAAAATAATAAACCTGGAATCCCTGAGTTATTACCGCTGTGTTACTATACAGCTTAGGTCCAGACTATCTGAAAGATCTTCTCTCCCTTTATAGCCTGCTCCAGTTCTGAGACTGGGAGAAGGTTCTCTCGCACTCCTACCACTTCCACAGATAAATTTGCTAAGGACATGGGAAAGAGCCTTTCTCTCTTCTTCTGTGGCTGCTCCCATTTTGTGGAACCCCCTTTCATAGGAAGCTACGTTGGCCATTTCTGTTTTCCTTCTGCTGCCAGGCAAAGGCCTTCTCGTCTAGGCAGGCTTTTGGCCCTAGTAGCTGCAGAAACAGATTTCAATGCAGTGGCAGAGCTTGAAGTGTGGGGGGGGGGCAGGAGGGGGCATGGCTACGGTGCAAGGGGCATGGCCATGGTGCATGGGGGCATGGCTGCAGTGTGTGGGGGTGTGGCCAGGGCATGTGGGGGTGTGGTCAGGGCAAGCATGGGCGTAGCTTTGGGCCAGGACACCCGAAAAACATTGCTACCCGGGGCGAACCGCCTCCCCGTCCCTGTTTGACTGTTTCAGTGGGAGCACTTTTTCTCCTTGTTTTCAAATGTTTAAAAACTGCTTTAATGTGATAGTTCATTTATATATATTTTTTTAAAGTATGGTTGATTGTAGCTGAGTTCTGCTTTAATGACCCCTCAGGTCCCATCTTGGGAGAAAGTCAGGACATTAATATAATAACAGTAATAACAATAACATTGTCTACAATGGGTCTAGAAGTGACAAGGTTGTGCTGTTCATTAGCTCAAATGATCTAATTTGAGGTCTGTGTGTGTGTGTGTGTTGAGACAGCAATGAGGGTCAGGACAATCAGGGGCTTCTAATGCAACATGCGTCCAAATGATCACTGAGGATGATCTGACAGAAACCGACTGCTGTACATTTTGTAATGTTTTAAGATGTTAACATTAGAGTTAAAAATCTTGGAAGTAGAGACAAACTGGGGATTAGTAGTGCAAGAATCCAATTGGTGTTTGGGTGTTTGGAGAGCAGTCCCAGAGGTAAAGGGTCCCAAGGGGATTACCCCACCTACCCCTATTTGTACCTTACATGGTCATTTTCTCTTTCTCTGCCCTAAGGAAGGAAATTTAGGGTGGCACTGCAAATTTGATGTTTTTAGCACAATATTCAACAAAACAACCATGATAGTTTATTTTAGCATAAAAAACATAAAGGAATCCAGCAGCACCCTTGAGAGGAAGAGAAATTTCTAGTATAGTTTTCATAGCTTAATCAGGACTTCTTCAGCCGTAACTACTTTAGAGCCACACCAGTAAAGTACACATGACTGTGTACAAGACAAAGAGAGAAATAGAGAGGGAGAGAGAGTTAAGCAGTAACTTAACAAAAGTCCTCTGGTTTGTCTGTAAGATTTATTTCAAGACACGAAAAGAGGTTAGGGTGATTGCTGGTTTTCCTCAGGTAAAATTCCTCAAATTCTGTCTTCATTCTGTAAGTTACCCTGTGGGGTCGGTTATTCCTTCTTTCTTCCTCATTTGTAAGAGACAAGTACTTTTTCCCCTCTTGATCTAGGGAATGGATTGCAAAAGATACACAAGTGCTGTGCTGCCATATTCTCCCCACACAATGCCTTACCTTGCCAGACACAGGCCATTTCCTAATGAGTCTGTTATAGTGCAATGATTCCACTTTCAACCTCCTATGAATCCTGGGGTTTGCAGTTTCGGGAGGGGCCACGTGGCCCCTCCCGAAACTGCAAACCCCAGGATCCATAGGAGGTTGAAAGTGGAATCATCGCACTATAACAGACTCATTAGGAAATGGCCACAGTCTTGCCTTTGGTGGTCCCTGGCACTCGTACAAGTTCCCTAAGCAGGAGCTGTGAGTAGGCAAAACAAATGGCCAAAGAGCTGTTTGAATTCTGGTTTCAGGCAGCAAAACGTCTCAGCTTCAGAGGCACCAGAATGTCAGTTCAGCAGAACTGGATCTTTGAAGGGAAATGGTCACAGCCCTAGGTCTCTCGGACCCACTGAGGACCGTTCCACTACAGCTTGAAAAAAACATGGATTGATCGGAGCAATAGACTCTAGCATGGCAAGGCAGCCATTTTAGGCATGGGTTCGGGGTAGATTTGGAAAGTTCCTCTTTTGACAACAGCTCCCTGAACTCATGCTCCTCAGCCAGTATGGGCAGTGAGTTTTCCAAACTCTATATATAGTGCACTACTGGTGGCAGCACAGCAGGAGATGTACAGATCTGACTTACATAGATCAATTCAGCATACTCCTCTACAAGCCCGGCAGTGTAAAGCTCGTGGTTTTGAGGCTTGCGCTACATTGGGCATTCCAGTCAGAAGTTTCCTTCCCTCTGGCTTAATTTTTAGGTTGTGGAGTGCCTCAAAACTCCTTGCTGGAGATTCTGGTGCTGCAGCAGCAGCCTACCACCAGTAGTCATGTTGTATGTGTGTGCATATACACGCATACATGCCAATGTGAGGGACCGCAGTAGGCACTAGAGCTTTTTTAGATAGTATTTTGCAGGAAGGGAACCTGAACTTAGAGCTAGTTCTCATGGAAACTGTATTAGGGAGTAATTAGGCCAACACAGGAAAATTTACAGGTGAATTTGTATGGATAGTGTTATATAATTTAGGTGGTACTAGGTGGGACAGAGTGGAGTTTCTTGTTACTACTCTGTTCTTGTTGGAAAGACAATAAAATTGTTGTTGAGCTTCCTCGCTGGTATGTCCTCTAAGTTTTGCATGACATTTAATACAGAGACCATTTGGAATTTTTGTCCTAGTCATGCATCTCAACTTGGGTCTGTGTGAACAGCCACTCTGTAAGAGTGGTCCATACCATACAACTCATTTTAAATCTAAAGGTTGTTGCCATACATTGGTCTTCCAGTGGGGTCAATGCTAAGATGAATTTGAGCTACAGTTGCTGTATCAAATAGCCTCTGAAGATGCAAGGGAGCAATTTTAATCAGAAAACCTGCACAAAATGTATATGTCAACTCCATTCCCACTGCATATGCTGTATTTCAGTCCTGATCCTCTTTCATATGAGAAATATTCCCAGTTTTTTTTCAAGTATTTGACATTAAACTACATGTTTAGTAGAAAGTATAGTCTGACTCTCAAGAGACAGGCAGACTACAGCAATCATATCCACACTAAAAACCAAGCAATTGACTTCACTTGTCTTGTGTCCCATTTCCCTCTCTGTAGCAGCAGGTGCTTATATTCCAGAGCAAAAGTTTGTTAAAATCGAACAACAACTTCCATAATCTTCCAGGCAGTTTCACCACTGGTCAAGCTGGTGGAGGATTCTGCACACTGTAGCAGAATAGCGCTAAAAGTAATTTTCCCAAGTTCTACTAATGAGTACTTAGATAATGGCCTGCTTTACTTTTTAGTGTTTTTGCTTTCTTATGCTTTCTTTTTGCTTTCTTTTATGTAGTGGTGAAAATCCTCCACATAGTTTCAATGCAAATAAAGTGGGTTTAGACAACTGCAAATTTCCCCTAATTTTTTCTTGTGAAGAACAATGTAGCATGGCCGACATGCAAAACTTGCCTTTACGTTCACAGGGTAGCCCAGTTTACCTCAATCGGACTCTTAAAATCTGTGACGCTGTGGCTGTAAACTCACATGGGCCCTATTTAGAAGCAGACAAAATACAGATGATAAGTAAATTATAAACGCAATTGGAGCCAGCTGCACCACAATGAAGAGGCCACCTGTTGGGTAAACATGCCCAGAGCACTGAAATAGTATGTGGTACGGACTAGAGATTCAAAGTAGGATGCAAAGTACAATTTGGTGCAAAAAAAGTAGATATTGATTGCTGTGTTTATTAATTTATTTACCATCTTTCTCCAAACACTGAAAAACACAAGGCAGTGCAGCAATATTAATGTTTAAAAGCTCCATATAAAAATACTGAAAAAATTAAAACCCTATTAAACAAATTATAATATTAAAAACAATTTAATTAAATGCAATACAAAATATAGCAATGAAGAAAATCAGTACCCACCCATTAAAAACCTTCTTTTGCAACCAGTCAATTGCCAAAAATGCAACTCAATACAAAGGTCTGTGCTCTAATAAAAGTGTTTTGTTTTCCATTTCTAACGTGAAGTGAACATAAAACTTTTCACTACCGAGATGCGTAAGAGAGAAAACATCTATAAGTACAACAATACTTTTAAACTATAACATTTTATACTATTTTCAAATAATGTTTAAACCGTTAATCCTTTGATTTCACAGGTCTTTTAAATTCTTGATCCACTTGATTTGCTTGTAAGCTGTGTAACATTGTTTACTACTGAATTTTCCTAAACTTTCCTCCCATTTCACATTACATTATCCATAAAATGCTATTCTAGAATGTCACAGAAGCAGTTCGAACATGGCTCTGCCAGCCAATAGACTAGCAACAACCGCCTAGCAAATGTAATAGATATCAAGAAACTGTGGTCTAAGCAAGAAAGGCGACACCTCACCCTTAAATGGTGGGGGGAAGGGTTCCTACTCCACAAGTTCCTTTTACTTCTAGATAGAAGGATAAGCTTGCCAGCTAATCAGGAAAGAGGTGGTGTGGCCTGCTCTTTTGCCTTTAACGCCAGCAAGTGAAGCCTCTCTAGGCATGAATTAAAAGTGCATTATCACTGGCTAATGTACAGAGACACTAAGGGCCCATTCAAACTACCCAATTATAGCACTATGCTTCCTCTCCAAGTGCATGGCTCCATTATATGGAATCCGGGGATTTGTGGTTTGGTGAACCAGCATGGTGTAGTGATTTCAGCACTGAACTACAACCATGGAGAGAAGGGTTCAGTTCCCACTCAGCCATGGAAACCCACTGGGTGCCCTAGAAAACCTTTTGACAGGTTCAATTCAGGGTTGCCATAAGTCAGAAAGGAGTTGAAGGCACACAAAAACAACAACGAGGCACTAGAGTTACCCAGCTGAGAAATCCAAAACCCCTCTCTAAACTGCAAATGAAAGCCAGTGTGATGTAGTGGTTTGAATCTTGGACTATGACCCTGGAGACCAGAGTTTGATTCCCATTCAGCCATAGAAACCCACTGGGTGACTTTGGGCACATCACATACTCTCTGCCTCAGAAAACTCCACAATAGGTTTGTCTTAGGGATGCTGTAAGTTGGAAACTACTTCAAGGCACACAACAATAACAAAACTGCAAATACAGAGAGCCAATGTGGTGTTGTAGCTTGAGCATTTGACTATGGCCATTTCCACACTAGCCTGTTATAGTGCTATGATTCCACTTGCAACATCCTATGGATGTTTCAGGAGGGGCCAGCAAACCCCAGGATTCCATAGGATGTTGCAAGTGGAATCATAGTGCTATAACAGGCTAGTGCGGAAATGGCCTATGATTCTGGAAAGCAGGTTTTGAATCCCTGCTCAGCCATGGCTACTAGGAGACCTTAGGCAAGTCACATTCTCTCAGTCTCAGAAGAAGGTAATGGCAACCCCCTTCTGAACAAATCTTCCCAAGAAAACCCTGTGATAAGATTGCCTTAGGATCACCATGAGTCAGAAATGACTTGAAGGCACACAATAACAAGAAATCTCTGGATTCCAGAGGATAGAACTGTGACAGTTATAGTGTTATAATTGGGTAGTGTAAAAGAGCCCAAGATGGAGTTTAAAAATACAGAGTGTAGTTTATAAAGCAGCCATCCCCTACAGAGGCAAGAGTGAGAAGTTTGTGCTACCACCTGTGATGTTTATGTCAGTTTCCTTGAAGTAGCACCAGCAATAAGCTTGAAGAAAGGCATTGTCAATGTATGGCTTCTGTGTGTATCAGGTATGCTAATTCAGCAGCCCATCAGTTGTAAACATTACTAGAATACACAGCTATTTGGAAGGCTTTGCAGATGTCAGGATGTAGTAGTTATTCTTCTTACAAAATAAATTGTATTGCCAGGAGTTAAGGAGACTTTTTTTTACTTAACTGTACATGAATGAGCATCCGCAAGAAGGGAGCATTTTCATTTCTCTGAATATACTTGTGCAGCAGATTAGAGCAAGCATGTCAAGAGATGTGGGAAGGGACGAAGCCTTCTTCTTGGGACCCATAAAGGCAGTTTTATTTGTTGTTCAGTATCATTAAAAAATAAAGAGATGGCTGGAGGTTTAATCTTTTAAATCATATTCTGTAGTAAAGTGACACTTGAGAGGAGCTGAAATCTGTCTCCCACAACACAACTTACACCCCCTATTTTTTCGCCTCCGGGCATTACAGTCTCTCTAACTGGCAGTGCTAGAAAGTGAGATGCCCTGGGGAAATTCTGTGAAGCAGCTCAGTCTCAGTCGCCCTCACCTGTAACCCATTGTTGATGTTTAAATTAGACACTTCCCCACACCCTGAATTATTTGTGTATTATATTAGTTCAGCAACCTGCCACTTATGCCAGAAGCGGCAGACAATATAGTAGTAAACCTGTGTTTGGATTGTAATGCTGGGAGGAGGGATGGTGTCAAGTGGGGAGGTTAAATAACTACATTTCATTAATTGAGATATATACACACTCATACTCCCTCACACAGGGAGAGAGAGAAAAGCTGGAAGAAAAATGGGAAGAATCATAGGCCACTTCTGCACTAGACTGTTAAAGTGCTGTTATTCTACCTTCAACATCCTATGGAATCCTGTGGTTTGCTGCTTAGGGAGGGGGCCTCAAAGGCCAGGATTCCCCAGGATTCCATAGGATGTTGAAAGTGGAATAATAGCACTATAACAATCTAGTGCGGAAATGGCCATAGAATCCTAGAGCTGTAAGAGACCACACAGACCATTGAGTTCAACCCCCTGCCATGCAGGAATACACCATCAAAGCATTCCTGAATGAAATACAATTTTCGTGTTTTTCCCTTTCCCCCACATACTTTCCACACAAGGATTTTCCACATGTAGATTTTTTTTTTTTTTATACAAGACATAACTCGGTCAGTCAGACAAACACATACACCCACCTTATGTTTTGAGGTGGTATAGTCAGTAAACAGGTTCATTCCGTTCACTGCTGGTTGTGACTCTATTGCTGAAGCCCAGCATTAAAATACAAGCCCGATATTAAGAAGTACATATGTAACTGTTTATATCTTGTAATATAACAAAAAGACAGATGAAACAAAATATACTAGTAATGGAATTGGAAGAAGTGTCTATCACAAATGTCATCTTGTGGGAGAAAATTAATGTCACAAACACAATTGTGTCGTTTCGCATTTCTGTGCAGGTGGAGAACCTTTCACAAAAATCACTAATGAGTCACTAAGGCCATTTCCACACTAGACTGTGACAGTGCCCTAAACTGCAAACCCCCCAGACTCCATAGCATGTTGAAAGTGGAATAATAGCACTATAACTGTCTAGTGCAGATATGGCCTAAATCACTGAAGACTCACTAAAATCACTAAAGACACACTCCAGGGTTGGCTGCGTATATTTGTTATCACAGAAAGGTCTGGAAAGACATGGACAACACACAAGAACCATTGCCCAGAAGGTAGGAATACCAAAGATGCAGTAGTCTCCTTTGCATTTTTTTAAGAACCCCAGTGTAGGCAAAATAAATTGTGAGATTGTACCTGGTATGTCACTCAACAGGGTTTCTGGAGTCCCAGATTCATCACTTCTACTTGCAGATGTTAAATAACGGTGGAAAGCTGTGTCTTCTACCTAGCCTATCTGGATTAGAAACCATGTATATTTTTTTCTATATAGAGATGACCATAGAATTCTTGTGATCCTGTTTCCTTCCTTTGCGTGTAAGGTGCTCTATGTTTACTTCCTACCCAACTCCCCCATCAGAAGATATTGTACTGTACTATCAACTTGAGAAAATAAAATATGTTTGTGTAGATTCACATTCAGTGCTTTTCCTTCACACACACACACACACACACACATCAGTTTAAAACACCTTCCCAAATTTGGAATAGGAAGAACTGTGTCTCTTGTTTTTAGAAAACTCCGCATTTTTCCAGATGATTGCCACAGTATCAAACCTCAGGCAAGTTTAGATCCCGCTACAGAAGATTTGGCTATATCAGCTAGCAAATTTGACCTTTGTGAAGTTGGTTGTTTTCATCCCTGGGAGGCACAGCAGGCATATTTCTATATTGGATACATTATTTTGATCTATAAAATAATGCAACTGTGGCACACAGCTTGAAGTATTAGTTACAGATTCTGCTGCACCTTTGGCTTTTAAAAAAAAATTTAAATTTCTTTTTAAAGACTATTTTGTTCCTGTTTTGTTTTTGTGTTTTATTGTATTTCACTTTGGGGGTATGGATGGGTCGGAAAACTATTTATACATACTTTTAGTAAATAAAATAACTATATTTTTAGTAATCCTACACTCTGTAGTTGGCTATAAAGTGTGTGTGTGTGTGTGTGTGTGTGTGTGTGTGTGTGGTCTGTTTTGCTTTTATATTTTATTATATTTTACTTTAGGTGTTCAGGTGTAAGGAAATATGCATACTTTTTATAAATAAAATAACCATAGTTTTAAATAACCCTTAGGTGAATATTGCATTTTGTAGATGACTATTAAAGGTATATTTGCGGGTGTTTTTGAAACTTCACAATTTCTGCACTAGTTGTGCACACAGAAAGCAAAGCACAGAATACAGCAGGGCTGGTGCTTCTCTAAGAATGAGTCAGGTGTTCCAGTCCCCACCTCATTGCCTATTAAACCCCCTACAACTCTACTGCCTTTCCATAATATAGGGGTGCAAAAAAAGGAACCCAGGAATGCTGGTGTCTGTTCTCCTTCCCTCCTCCTCCTCCTCCTCCACATGCCTTTTTTCTTTCACCAGTTTCAAATCTGAAGATTTGCTTTTCTTGTTTGGTCTGCTCTGCTGCCTGCTAGCAGTCGCTCTCCATGGAAAGCATATCCAAGGGGGGAGGCAGGGTGGGTATGTTGGCATGGGTAGAAGGGAAAGGGTGGCACAGGGAGACTGGCAAAGCTGCCAACCAGGGCAGACTGGGTCATGGCTGTTGGCATCAACTCTCTGCCTTCTCTGTGTGAGCTGCATTAGTGATAGAAACGTAATGCCCCCTTCGGACAATAAAGTGTTCTCCCCCCACCCCAATCACCCCCTAATCTGATGCCAGGGCTTTGGAGATGAAGTTCCCATCGCTGGGAGAAAACAGATGCCACCCCCTATTCAGCAGGCTGGTATAGAGCATAACAATGGCCCAGCACACAGCCTGTGCCAACGGAGGGGGGCACCCTATTGAGCTTGCCTCTCCCCAAATAACAGCTGCACAGAGACGGCTTAGGAGAGGAAACCTCTGCCAAACCATCCCTACCCAGGGGCATGGGGTGGGGAAGGGGATGTGGCTTCTTTAAGGAGAGTGCCCAGGGCAGACAATTGCCCTCCTCCTTGGCTGCAGGGATTTCACAGGTTTCTGCGCGCCTCTCGACCGTCACCATGGCACCTTCTTGGCACACTCTGCCCATGCAAGACAGAGCCGACGTTGCCATGGCACCGGCGGGCACCTCGTCAATCGAAGCTTTGTTCAAAGTTCTACCCCTTGAAACTGGAATTTCAGGACATGAGAGGCGGCTGAGGGGAGATCCTACCCTGATCCCAAAGCAGCCCCCACCCCGCCATCAGCCAGAACTCCAGACATGCCTCTCCCCAGATATCTCCTGTCTGTCACACAGCCCTCTGCTGCAAAGGCCTCTCTGAATAGGCCTCAGTCAAATTACAAACCCCTTGGCAAAGAGACGGCCCAAGACTAGTGCCTGCCTGAGGCAGAAAAAAAATACATACTGATGCACCCCAAAAGACACATGTGATGATATATATATACACACACTTTGTAGGAGTCAACTATTTCTGTTCTTGAAGGGGTCTACCTGAATCTGCTACTTCAGGCTACCTAACCTCACAAACTTCCACTTGGTTCCCTGCTGAGGATTCCTGTTTCTCATCTCACATTACCATAAAGCCCAGAGATGGTCCATCCTGAGCATATCTATTTAATAGACTCATAGAATCACAGAGTTGGAAGAGACTGCAGGGGCCATCCAGTCCAATCCCCTGCCATGCAGGAACCCACATCAAAGCACTCCCAACAGATGGCCATTCGGCCTCTGCTTAAAAACCTCCGAAGAAGGAGACTCCATCACATTCCACTGAGGCAGCAGATTCCACTGCCAGACAGCTCTGACCATCAGGAAGTTCTTCCTGAGGTTCAGGTGGAATCATTTGACAGAGAGTAATAGCAACAATGGAAAGGAAGGCCTAATCACACTGAAGGAAGAAGCAACGGCTTTGCACGTGACAAAAGGGTTCACAGAAAGAAGTTATATCTCCCTCTTGGACGGGGGCCATGTCATCAAAAGCATCTGCAGGAAAGGGCTACGTGCATTTTGATAACTTCTACACGACCGAGGATGTGGTTTCACCCTACTCCAAAAACCAAACCATCCATCCACTTACAACAACATACACACCCCAATTTATACTGAAACAGCAGCTCAATCCTATCTTTCTGGAGTCTTTTCTAACCAGTTTGCCTGGAAAAGCTCCTGGATATTTGACAGAGTAAATGTTATCCTTAGGCACGGTGAGACAGCAGATTTTGGATATTGTGAAAGGGCAGCATATTGCTAGTTATTTAATGTATTGATGTTGTTTTCTTCTACCAGAAATGGGGAGAGGAACTTGAGGGAACACCTGCCTCCTGTAGCAAAATAGGTGGGTCTGCTACCTATTAGGGGCACTCAGCCTCAGGTAGTAAAATGTCTTCTGTCCATTCTGGAGCCGTTCTAAGGACTGATTCACATCTGTCATTGTTTTCTTTCTAAAGATAACCTCAAGTTTAGAAAATGAGTGCATTAGTGTTCACCCATGTTCACCTTCATGTGTGAAAATCACACAAGCATCTCTTCAGCTATGATTACTCAAGAGAAGCCACTTTCTCTTCTGTCAGCCTCTTTGCAACCATAACAAAAGAGATAATCATGCATTCCACGTGCACGATGATAAACGCAAATGCATGCCCCCCTCTCTCTTGTGTTTCGTGGCTCTGAGTTCGGTGACTACATAGGAAACTGTCGTGTGTATTTCCTTTATACAGAAATCATGCTTTGTGAAATAAAATCTCTCTTGTAACTGTTTTTCCTGGTTCCTGAGTAGGACATTAACTAATGATTTGTATAGTTTGCCATTTTTAAATTATTAGAAAAAAGAATTGTCAAGTCATAATTCCTTGACCAGTCTACCAAGCACAAATGTGGATCTGTGAAGTTCAAGACTGAGGAGACCTCCAACTTAAAATGTCATATTGTCAACAAACTCTCAAGAAGGCCTTAGGTGAACCACTGTCACATAAACTGAATCCACACATCACTAAAACAGGAATTGTTCTGGCTTACCTGGCAGCGTTGTCGTAGGGCAGCCTTCCCTATCCTAGCACCTTCAGATGTGTTGGACTAAAACTCCCAGAACACCCTAGACAGTCCAGAACATTTGTGGGTAGGCACTAGGTTGGAGAAGGCCATAAGAAGGATTATTGAAATAATGCATGGGCATGCTTTAAACAACTGTTGAGGGCCACTACTTTCAACTGTACTGAATGGGAAACGAAAACTACGAAGTTGTATTTTCCCTATATAACTCAGGAGCAATAACTGAAGATGCTAAAAAACAAAATCAAGAATATGAGGAGTAGTAAAAGCATTACAAAATCTAACATCCTTAATTCAGTATTTATAAACTATTCTGAAAAAAGGATTTTGTAAGAGGAGGAGATGGATGATAGATGCTGTCTACCCGAAATGGGGAGAGGAACTTGAGGGAACACCTGCCTCCTGTAGCAAAACAGGTGGGTCTGCTACCTATTAGGGGCACTCAGCCTCAGGTAGCAAAATGTCTTCTGCCCATTCTGGAGCCGTTCTAAGGACTGATTCACACCTGATACCAGAGTTCAAATCCCCACTTGGCCATGGAAACCCACTGGGTGACCTTGGGCATGGCACACACTCTCAGCTTCAGAAGAAGGCAAAGGGAAACCGCCTCTGAACAAACCTTACCAAGAAAACCCGATGACAGATTTGCCTTAGGATAGCCATGAACTGGAAGTTACTTGAAGACACGTTACAGCAATAACATGCCTCAGGTTGGAGATGCTTTAGATCTATCCAATTTGCATGACATCACATCTGCTCAGATGTAAGTAACACTGAGTTAAACCAGACTTATTCTTGGGTAAATGTGAATAAGATTGCAGCTTTACAGTACAATTCTATGCATTTCTAAATGACACATCTGCTCCCAAGTAAGCATGTACAGAACTACAGATCTTATGTTCCTTTTAAAAGTTTTCCTTTAGTATTCCTACTTCTCTAATTCTAATTCTATAAATTCTAATTCTGTAAAGATTCCCATATAGGAAACAGTTTGACCTTGTTAGAAATCATAGACACAAAAACAGTCATTTTATTGAAAACATGCTAGCTGACAACTAACAATAATTGCTACTGATAATATCTGAAATAGGCACTTAAGAGTAGTCATTGATGCCTTGTAGCAACTAGGCTGTCTTTAAAATCCGCTCTCAAGCTGGGGGGAAAAAACTTCTTCCAGTTTTAGATATGTTTAAATTATATTCATGCACTATTTTTATATTAAGTTTCTTGATGGGAAATTACTCTTTTTCCTCTTTTAGTAGACTAGCTTTTTCCTTCTCTGTCTTCAATTTATGCCATTTATTGATATTGTTATTATCACTATTCAAAGCATCTCCAGGGGATGGAGAGGCAGAGAGGCTTCTGTTACCTACATTCTATTATATCTTATTCCTCAATAATCAAGGCTCCATTAAATATATTAAAAATGTGTTTAATTTTTGTCATTCAGTTTTTTGATAGAAAGAAATGTGACACTCAAAAGTTGTCCATCCAATCAAATAGAATACTTTATAGAGGGGAAAGCTATACATGCAAAAGCAATGTAGTTGGTGGATTTAAAGTATCTAAATACTGAATTAAGTATCACATATTGAATAGAAAACAAATGAGAAGTAGAAAATTGGAGGCATTAAAACAAATTAGAAGTAAAAGAGCTCATTAAAATAAACATGTTTAAAAGGTTAAATTAGAAACATAACATTGGAAAAATCTTGGGAATTAATTTAGAAAATAATGTTTGAATTGAAATACAACCCAACATGCTAAAAAAATAAAATAAAATTTCTTCTGCAATCATTCCACTGGTTCCAGTTTTAGCACAGTTTTAGCACTGCAGCATGGTGCAGTGGTTTGAGCATTGGACTACAACTCTGGAGATCAAGGTTCAGATCAGCCATGGAAACCCACGGGATGACCTTGGACAAGGCACACTATCTTAGCCTCAGAGGAAGGCAAGAGCAATATCGCCTCTGAAGAAATATTGCCAAGAAACCCTGTGATAGGTTTGCCTAGGGTCATAAATGAAGGTGCACACAAAAAAAGAGTGTATCTTTACTGTCAGTCTAGTGGATGAAAGAGGTTTTGAAAGGCCTTTTGTGATACTTAGGATGTTTTGAGTTTCCAAAGTATTGCGCGCAAGTCTCCTCTTCCTCGATACCTCCTCCATGATTCTCCACTTTCTGACACTTCACTGTGCAGTTTCACAAGCCAATGGGAGAGGAAAATTTGAGGGAACAGTTTATTTTCGGCAGGAAAATGGCAGATTAGGAGACCGATTGGAAAATCCTTACCTATGCTGTAATTTGAAAATGAAGAATGGAATTTCTGTCACTAGGCCACATCTTTCTGAGCCCTCAGGGGCTGGGTGAATGTTCAAGACAAACACCTGAACACAGAGTCTTGGTGACTTTCTCTCTCACCCTGTTTTTCAGGAAAAGCTACACCAGGGAGTCGATGCTTACTGCTTTACCCACCTTTTGTTTCACTGCTCCAAATTGCCTCCCCTGATGCAAATTTCCTCTCCCAAAAAAGACAAGGGTTGCACTAGGGCAGTTTGTTTACATGACCTTGTGTTTAATGTTCAGTTAGGTCCCTAGGACACTGACTAGAACCGAGCACATACAACTCTTAATGGGATCCAGAAGTGTAACTGAATGTTCCCCTCTGTGTTTCCTTTCTGATCCTCTCTTTCACTTCCCAGGCCAACATTTAGACTTGTCTAAAACTCATCAGCAGGGTTCTTTTGATTGCACACTGTAAAGCACTACATATATTGGTGCTGATACATAAATCAACCAGGGTACTAAATCTTAGCTGCAGCAGAACAGGTTTGGTGTACTAACCTTGCCTAAACTTTGCAACACAATGATCCACGTTCAGATGTAGTGCATAGTTGGAAGGGAAACCAATTTATCCAGTGACCCTATCCTTCTCCATTGTGCCATGTCTTCTACTTTTCCATCATCCATTTCCGCACAGAGTCTATATAAATCCAAGCTGTATTTGCATAGGTTTCATATACACAATCTGATATACAGAATTTTACTTCCATGTACCCATTTTAAGAATACCTGAATAGGGGCATGGGAATAAGGATTTTTCTCTGTATGAAGGAAAGATGACTTTCTGAGAACCATGAAAAGCTTCCGTGAAATCCCCAGAAAAGTTCTCTCTCTCTTTCTCTCTCTGTTTCCATGTGTGTACGTCTGGGAGAGATTTGTATGATGCCTTGCAAGGGGAAGAAATCTCCCCAGGCTGCTTCCAAACAAAACTTCATCTAAACACAATAATGACACAATAAATATATGTGAAAAATTAACCATGAATGAAACAAGTAAAACTCTAAAGCATATTGTCTATTAAAATGCAAAACTCTAATAAATATTTAAACAACAGTAGCTAAAGCCATTTCAACTCAAGAGCTAATAAAAACCTAAGAAAGGGCCAAAGAAAACAAGTGCATCTTAAGAGCTCTTCTAAAGGCCCATAATGACCTTTAAGAGCTCTACTAAAGCCCTGTATTAATAATAAAAGATGTTTCATATATGTGTGGGTAATCCGAATGTGCTGATGAGGGGTGAGGTCATGATTCTATCTCGAAAGAAGGGATTTGAGAGCCTTTCTGTGTAGCTGAAGAAGGATGCCTCAATTGCCTTTGAATCTTGCTCCTACTCACAACTTCTTTTTAAGAAATAGGAAGCCTAGTGACCATTTCCAGTTTATCTGTTCACTTGCTGTATGCCCTTAACTCCCTAGTTTTCTTCATTGTCTCTCCAGTTTTCATTTACATCATATTATGAAACAAAATTTTCAGTTAATGTCAGTTATAATTTCTAAAAATGGGAAGCAAGCAGGTAGGAAGGAAATTTGAAAAGAAAAACATTTCCAAAAAAGACAGTGGATTAGAAGAAGGGGCCATCTTAGCTGCTTTTTGTAGAGAAAATAGAACAGCAAGTCTTATGGTACCCTAAAAACCAATATGTGCTATCAAACATTGTTGTTCTAAGATGCCACAGGACTTGTTTTTTGCTGCACTAAACTAATGCATTATAGTTATGTCACAACGGGTTGTGCAGCAAGGGAGCAGATAGCCCCTAATGCCAGGGAAATGTCATCTAAAATAATAATAAATTAGAGAATAAGGTGTAGTCATGGAAAATAGAAAGTTATGCCACTCACCATGTTACACAGCCATACACAGCAATCCCAGATTGTGAACATTCCCCTTCCTCGGATTGACATTCTCCTTGTCTAGATGAATGCAGAGAAAATGTGACAACTCTCCACAATGGAAAGCACAACATGCTTGAAGAAAAACTACTGGATTTAAATATCATCAGATTGGACAATATAGCACTTTATTGACTTAAAATCTGTTTGTGCAGAAATATCTGGGCTAAATGTAGTGAAAAAGAATTTTATTGGCTAGGTTTTTCTCTCACCAAAGATATATAGTAAAATCTATTGTCATGTTGATATTAGGAGCAAGGTCTCCAATAAGTAAGAGCACTGCATAGAAAGAATGTATAAAAAAGAGAAGGGGAAGGACAACATATATTTAATGTCTCTTCCCTGCCCCCATTTTAATGGTGAATTGAAAGGGGGTGAACCTGTGCTGCCCAGTAAATTGCTCTGGCAGCCCTGAGAAAGTTGTGGAATCAGCTTGCTCAAAAAGCAATTGTAGATATAACTACTAAGTTTCCAGCACTATTCACTTTGGTATTTAAAAACACTGAAGAAAGCTGACAGAAAGAGAAATGTGCTGCTAGAGGAGAATTCTGCAGATTACCATGGGCAGCCAAAAAGACAAAAGACAAATAAATGGGTTCTGGAGCAAATCAGGCCTGAACTCTCCCTGAAGCCAAAACGACTCAACTGAGGCTCTTCTCTTTTGGTCAGATCATGAAATGGCATGGCTCACTGGAAAAGGTAACAATCCTAGGAAAAGTGGAAGGAAGTAGGAAAGGAAGACCAATTACAAAAGGATTGATTCAATCAAGAAATGGACATGACTTTCATGAGTTGAATAGGGTTGTTGATGACTTCTTGGAGGTTTCTAATTTGTAGGGTCACCATAAGTCATGACAGCAAATAACAGCAACAACGGCCGCTCACTTTTTTATGTACGTGGGAATTGCTTCTCTAGGTCATGGGATACCAGAGTTGCTTCTAGATGACTAGCCCCTTGTGCAACAAGTCAGAAGAAACTGTTCCATTCTGTTTTTCCCTCTTTAATGGCAGTTTCATGGCAAAAAGAAAAGGCAGAAACAGTGGCAAAAAACTAGAGGATAATAAATCAAATATTTTGTTTTTGCCCAGCACCATCTCTCCATAAAAAAATTTTTAGAGGTAGGGTTATTATACATTTTTTAAAAAATCACCTGGTGGCACCTTAGGAAATCTCTGTAACACAAGAACAAAAGCAAAGAGAGTTTAAACCTCCATGTTTGGTAAAATGCCTTTTATTCAGTGAACATTGTGGTTGAATAACATCCCATAGGAAGCTGCAAAGAATGTTATCAATTTGAATTATGTATTTCAAATAATAGACCTCTGAAGGATGGAGGCCAAAAAAACAGTGAATATTAATTATAATTATATTTACTTTTGCTCAGAGGCTGAGTACCAGTGGTTTTCCTCTTTCAAGGTCTTTGTTTTATATGGGGGACAAGTAGTGCTCAAATTGTGAGGAGTGGGAGGTGGAAAGGCTGTTATATTCCCTGCCCATTTCCTCAGAGGCCCCTCTCTAAACTGCAAACCCCAGGGATTCCATAGGATGTTGGAAGTGGAATCATAGCGCTATAACAGGCTAGTGCGGAAATGGCCCTTGACTGTCCTGTCTTACCCAAACATTGCCACTCTTGGATTTTATTTTAAAGCTTAATCAGAGGGTGGGCCAGGGAGGCATCAGGACATAGATGAGTCCAGGTTTGTTTTACCATGTGAGAGAATCTTTGGGAACATTAATATCCAAAATCTGCAAGTTTTGGTTTCACTGAATTTTGGCACATTTGTTTTGGTATGCATTTGCATCAATTGGCAAATTCCTCCATCAAATTTGCACCAAATTTTTTAGTGTATGTGAGTTCCCTACTGTTTTTTTGGAAACACTTTTCCCATAAAACAGTATGTTTTCAAACATAGTTTCCTGTTATATATGCATTTTGGTGAACATTTTTCCTTAATATGAGCAGTCTTGTATGCATTTTTTTAAAGAGACAAACCAGATGGAAGCATTGTGAAAAGTATAGTTTTAGATTCATAAGCACATTCTGGCATGTTTATGGCAGAAGTGGAGAAGCTCTGCCGGCCCAGAAGCCTTGAAACCCTACAGAGGGGTATTCTGGGGCACTGCTGGTTTTGCTCCCAAAATTTCACGGTGGGGTGGTAGAAAATATCACTGCCATATTTAAAATGCCATTTGTTTTTTAAAACAAGCTTTAACTGTTCACCTCATTTCTTGATTAGAAGTAGGTCCATGGTCCAGAAACCCTATCACTAGTGTGATACTTCTTGTAAACAAGACGTATAGAGGAAAAAATGCACCCTGTTTAAAGTGAAAAGGTACTTTTAAAAGTGTCGATTTTAGGCTACTGCTCTGCCAACTTTCAGCAGTAAAATAAATCTGTCTGTCTGACCCCTAAGTGGGAAAGGGGTTGAGGTTTATAGGTGTAATAGACCTGAATCTGTAACATCCGTATACAGTTTGTCCCTCACTAACTTTCCCTCACTAACATTCTATGTTCGTGCTACTACTACTATTATTAAAGTCTCTACTGAATTATACCAAATGTCTGTCTAGTGCAGCATTCTGTTTCAGAGATTACTACGGGTATAGTGGAGGGGGACAAAATGAGAGCATTGCCCCCCAAATAAAAATTCTGTCTCAATTCCTTTAAATTTTCCTCCATTCCTCACATTTATAGCATTGCAGTGATATGCAAATTCAGTTTAGCATTTTAGAAATACAGTGTAGGCATCCAGCAAAAAGGGGCAGACAAAGTGACTAAAGGAGTGCGAACACAGTAGATGCAAGAGTTTGAATGGTTTCCAGTGTTTCATTCTCTGCATCCTACAAACTGGGAACTGATTTTTTTTTTTTTAAAGAAAGGAGCAGAACTCAGCAATGCCCTAGGCCCCTTCCCTGTAGCCACAACCTGAATTAGTAGGTTTCTGCATCTTGGAATCTCACAAGCAGGATTTGAAGGTTATGGCTGCAGGTGTACCGCAGGTGAATGTGGATGCTCTGTTTTGTAATTAATTGTAATTAATTGCCATGGATTGATATATTTTCCATGAATCATCAATGCTTTTCAAAGCCAACTATGGACTTAATGACCATTATAAGCAAATGTTATTTAATCTCAGCCCCAAAAACAGACCCTTTGCCTGAAAACCTTTCTTAGGAGCGGGAGGGGCTGAAGTGGTGGAGGTGGACTTAATCCTTTCTCCACACACCATTTCCCCACTCCAAAGGCCAATTCCTGAAGGCATTTTGTCTCACAGGGTTTTAAACAGCACAAGCAATTTCAAGGTGTAGCATTTATTTCAAGTGCCTTAGGTGATAGCAGGGAGAGGTGCTTGAAGAAGCCGATTTCGC